>JANJYP010155402.1:0-10600 GCA_024605115.1 Rastrelliger brachysoma
GGTTTCACCTCTTCTTTCATTGCTTTAAAGGTTAAGTATTATATGGAGTGCTACTACGCCATGCTGTTAGTAACATTTGTGTTCTGTTTTCATAACAGGCGAGCAATATGAAAAGCAACAAGAGTAGAAGACACTGGACGAGAACACTGGGTCGACGGTACAGAGCACTGAAGATATGAAGAATTTAAATTGAAAGAAAAAATAATTGCTAAATCCAACCATAGAATACATTTAGGTAAAGATATATTTTTTAACCAACCACATATTTAAGGTAATACTGTGAGCTGATGTAAAGAGATGAATTACTGAGCTGTCTATTATACCACAGGTGCCATAAAAACCATATGATTTTGAGGAATTATTTTTTAATTTTTATCCTTTTTATATGAGTTGTCAAGCATATGTACAACTTTACTGTTAGTACAGGGATGGCAAAACCAGATTCTTTCAAATTCTCATGTTTCTGAATAGAGCAAACCAGGTTTAAGTGTCTGTTTGTCTGATTTATGATATAAATCTGAGATTATGTTGGAGTTAAAGTTATAGATGATCAAATTTGCAATATTTTGTAAATGTATAACTCTGGCCTGGTTACTACGAAGAGATTTTGCCACTATTCCATAGATTTCTTACTGTTGCTGTTGAGTGGATTTTTTATTGTTTTTAGACTTTTTGGAGCAGGCCAACTGCTATTGGTCAGTTAAGTTTATTTTACTTGATACATTAGTAATAACAATACGCACTGCCTTAGCTGATTGGAAGACCTCTTGACGGAGTTCCTTCAACCTGTCAAAGCAGCATGTAGCTAACAACAAAACACACCTGTTCAGCAGCAATGCGGGTTGTTGTCACTGGAAAAATGAGATTAAACTCATTTAATCTGATGCTGGGAAGTGATATTGTCCGCAGAGGGATTTAGTCTGCAAATATGTACACTGTCTACATATAAACTGTCAACTAAATAAGATGTAGTTAAATTGGTTCTGATAATGTCTGAAAGTGTTTTTAATTACAGTGGAAATTGTGTAAAATAAAAGTAGCACATTAAAGACGTGGAATTCCAAATTGTTCAAATTCAAAGGTTTACACTGGTAAGGGCATTGAAGAACTTGTTTACTCTCAATGGTTTATGAATTAATGTTTGATCATTTGCCATTGTTTTATTTGTTAGCATCAATGCTCTCACAAAAAAAAAAAATCTCCTTGTAACTTGCCCACCAACGCACACACTCGATGTATTTCCTCTGAGTGTGTGCTAAAACTTTATGGAGTCACTTTTGGGGAAAAGTGGCATGCCANACACACTCAATGTATTTCCTCTGAGTGTGTGTTAAAACTTTATGGAGTCACTTTTGGGGAAAAGTGGCATGCCAATCTAAAATAATACATGTGTGAAATATATCTAGTTTGATTTTTGAGCAAGTTCATAGCAGTGATTTTTGCATGGTGGTGATCCATAATAAAGTGTTGACACAATATCACAATTTTTGCCTATGAACTCCTTTCTCTTTCTTTTTCCATTCCAGAACGGCACACTTCAATTGGCTTGCTTTGGCAGTGCACATTTATTATCTGTCCTGAATGCACTGTTGGCTGCCCTCAACCTATTGTCTATAATTCATCACATAGACCCACTATCCGAGGTAACATAAAAGCAGCCATCCAGTACTGAACCTCATAGTCATCAGAATTTTGTGCTCTCAGACTCTGCAATATTGTCAGCATAAGAATTAACTGATGTAATGTTTTATTACAACCACACATTTCAAAGATTTTATTGCAGTACGGATCCACAGCATCACCATCACTGGTTTATTTGCATAATTACCACAATCTGGAAAAATGAATTCTTTCCTAGTATGTTTTTCTTTATCTGGTCCAGTATAGTCATCTGTGTGTCAGGATAGTTAGCAAAGCAGTTGTAATATTGATTAATTTTACACCAATCCTCATCCAGCTGTCTTTTTGTCTTGTATCAAGTGCATGACTGCACCCTGGTGTTAAGAGAAGAGGAATGCAGCTGTGTCAGTTGCTGAACCATAGGTATATTTAATCAAAGATGAAAACTTTGCACACCAGTGGAAAGCAAGTACGCTCATCCCTGCTTTGCACTTCATTTCCTTCAGTGCAAAATGATCCAAGTCTTTGTATATTCAGTTGATTTGATTTGCTTAAAGGACAGCTTCTCCTTTTCATGACAAATCTTCAAGTCCTTGATGTTCATAAAAAAAAAATTCCACGGAAAATATAAAAAACGTTACACCACAGCCACAATTAGCAATTAATCGCTCTATTATTGATTTATATATTGAAATCATTTTTAGCCTATACACTGTTTTTTTCATTGTGACAAATATCCATCACATACTCAGAAAACTCAAGGTGTCTGATAAACAGATAAATCACACAAACCTTTGATAGGCAACAAAAGTCAACATTTGAGAAGATGGGACCAGATCATTTTTGCATGTTTTCTTTTTTTTAAATCACTGTAACCATAAATCGGATATCAAAATTGCTGCCAATTGAGCTGTCTGTTGATTTACATATAAACTTCCTGTTTCAGTTGGTTCACCACCAGAGCCTTTATGACTTCAACCCTGAATGTGTGTGTTTATTGTTTATGTGTGTGAGTTATTGTGATTAAGAGTGCAACTTCTGAAGACATTTCAATTGAGGCAGTGTTACAGAGTGAAATGCAATTAACAATGTAATAATTAATATAAGATTTACAATATTGAAGCAGCCGAGTGGACAATAAAAAAACAATAAAAAAATAAAGAACAATAAATAAGTACATGGCAATAAAAAAAAAAACAACAGTAGCAAAGAATATAGTAAATAAGAGTAACATGTGCAAATTAATATATTAGATATAAGATAAAATATAACATTTTTTGTTTTCCTTTTGGTCTAATATCTAATATATTTTCATATTATTGTAATATTTTACTAATTTATTTAGGGATTGGATGGCGTACAGATGGTGATTTGTTGAATTAATGTGGCGTTGATTAAATATTTATTAGCTCAGATACAGGCTATGGTCCATCAAGAGGGAACGTGAAGTGCACACAACGACCAGATGGAACGCTGTCTGACGTGCGCCATGATCAACGCATCGAGACGTGATTGGCCAGTTCTACGACAGATGCCAGCAAAGGAGCCAATAAGCTGCAACACCAATGACTTACTGCCCAATCAGGTGTCGTCTCTAAGCTCATCGCCCGGTGAAAATGGGCGTTTGAGGGTGGGGTGACTCAGCCGGAAAACACAGCTTCAATTTTTTTAACACCTTGTAAACCTGCGGAGCGGAGTTCACTGGTGAGTCTCACTTGCTTTGCTTGATCAGTTTGTAATTTTGTGTTGAAACATGGTGTAACGTGTGTATAAAAACGTAGAAATCGAAGCGTTTTTAAAAAAAAAAAAATCCGTGTGTGTGTGTATGTGTCGCCGCTTGACACGGTGATGTTTCCCGGGGTCAGGGGCATATGTCTACTGTCACTACTCTCATAAAGTGTTGACAGGAGCTAAATTAGCCCAACTTTAGCTGGACGAGTTTCACTAGTAGCTGTAATCAGTCATTTCAAAGCTCGTTAGAAACACTACTGCTTTAGATTTAGACCGTATTAGTGGCTGGCTTTTCCCAATCATTGCTTTTTCATTTCAACTAACGTTACAGCAGTTGACATCTCAACACGAAGCGGAGTGAGTCGGCTAGCTTCACCGCAGCTAAACGCTTCGTCACAGAGTTGCTTTTAAAAAAAAATCTCAGAAATTAGCAAAACGGACTCTTGTTTTCCCTCCATCAGATAGAACATAAAGCCATTTCTGAGCAGCAGAGCCCTGACTGAAATGGGAGAGAGAGGGAGAGATGTGACCACCCAGGCTCTTTTGTCTTGTGCTAAANGAAAGCCATTTCTGAGCAGCAGAGCCCTGACTGAAATGGGAGAGATGTGACCACCCAGGCTCTTTTGTCTTGTGCTAAATTCTCTTGGAGGAAAAAAAAATATTTCCACACACATTGTTTGCATTTAAAAGGATTACTCATGCAACCATGAAGTCACACGAGAAGATGTGACAGATTTATACTAGTTGCAGCACCCCTCCTTTTTGTGCTCCTTTCGCTCGGCTCCTTATTTTAGGGTAAGGTTTGAGGTTAGCTTCCCCTTAATGTGTTTGACTCTCTACACTCATATCCTTATTTTTGTATTCTACTCTCTAATCTGCAGCAAACTAAGGTAGATAGCGTTTTTGAAACTGTCCAATCTGCAGCTTGCTATCTTTTGAATGTTAAGAGGGTTGTAATGGTTTGATGGGTGGAGCTGACACCCCTCACCCACCCACCCATGTGAACACCCGGTGCAAGAAACCCAGTGCAGTGGTGACATGTGAATGGAGAGAGCAGACACAACTCTGCATTTTCTCTAATGGAATGAGTTTATGCACAAACAGCCCAATGATTCATTGTGATATAACATATAACACTGTGACTATGTTACTTCATAGTCATGGATAGAAAGCATGGAATCAAGACAAAGCAGCTGTTATACCTAGATTAGCTGGTTTTTAGATTAGCAGGCTTGTTTGCTGTGTTTGCTGCACTTACACTCACCTTTGCGTTCATTGCTACTTTCATAAATCCTCTTCTCACCTAATTATGTTCTAACATAAGCAGGTCATTATGTATTTGCCAAAGTTACAGTGTGATGGACTTTGCAGTGTAATTTTGCATTAATATTTTTTAATTTAGTAACATGTAGATTTACTACAGAATGCTTCAGCTCAACTTGTTCAGACAGACATGAGCAGTCCTCATTCATTTAGCACACAGAGTCATATAGGAAAAGGTTGAACTTGACTAGGGCTGCAAAAATGATTCTTTTCCCCCTTCACTAATTAATCATGTTGTCTGTAAAAATGTCAAAGTTGTGAAAATCCATCATAATTTCCCAGAGCCAAACATCCTTACATCCTTAAATGTCTTATTTTGTCTGAACCAACCAAAAGATATTCAGTTTATTAAACTATATGTTGAACAAAAGCATTAAATCATCACATTTGAGAAGCAAAATGCAGCACAGGGTAACAATTACTAAAATTTTTATTCTAAAATAGTTACGGAATAAAGAGACTAATCATAGCAACTTTAAACATGACTCAGCTTTTGCTACAACACAACACATAGTTATCCAGCAACACACTGCACTACCCATCTAATTACATTTAAGTACACGTTACAGATATATCACGTTTCTGAGCTTTAAAATCTCTCCTCGTAGTAGTATAAAATCATTGTGTAGTATTCTGACATCTGATTTGGTGTAAAGTGGACCTCCTGGATTGTATTTCATTATATCCACACTATCACAGTACTTTGTGTTTTTCAGTTTAAACGTCCGGTCACGTACTGACAGATGTCAGTCCTCAGCTGCCTCAGATTTGAACTATTCCTCTTTAACAAGTTCTCCAAGATCTGCAAAGCTTTTATGCTTTTGTTTCAATTTACATATTTGTCTTTAGTGTTTAATTTTTGGAGCAGGGATAGGGCTGGGAGATCTGAGCAACATTTCATATTATGGTGATGATATCTATTCCAATATAACACATTTTAATTCATTGAATGAATAGTTGCTCTGTGCCTTTCGCGTGTGTGTACAGCAGCAGTGAGACAGACAGCAGCAGAGTTTTCAGCAACTAAATTCATTATGAACAATGTAATGTGCACAAAAGATGGACATCATCCAAATGACAAAAACCACAGCTGCAAGTCACAGCGATATAATAAAATATGAAACAATAGATGATCTTCTCTTGTCACATGATCCATATCATCACATCACACAGCCCCAAGCAGTAAGGAGATTCCCCTCTCATTTAGGCAGAGAGGACATGTGTTACGGGCCTTGGTGTGTGCAGTGGTTGTGTGGTTTCCCTCTTTTTTATGGTTATTTATTCCATTATAAGAAACTTCACAGTCTGAACATTTATTTAAAACAGGCTGTGCATATTTGACCTCTACAGTGACACATGAGGACCCTACAGACTGGTCCACATCATGATAGCCTGGCAGCAGCACAGCACAGGGGGTGCAGTAGATCATACTGTTTTCTGCTGCTGCTGCCCCTGAGATCTGTTGTTGCTCTCTGGGTCTGAAAATGACATTTAAGTTTACCAGAAGAGCAAATGTAGCATTGCATGCTTTTTGTTCTCAGTCGAGACATTTCGAGCTTCCAGTGTGGCGATTTAATGAGTTTAGCACTTGGTTATGCCTTGTGTTTGACTCTGCAGGAGATTGTGTAAAGATTAAAGAGATCTTTTGACCCAGCAGATGCTGGGAGGTCCTGAATATTTGTCCTGGTAGAGGAAAAAAACTGACTTCCTAAGCTGGAAATGCATAGATCACTGCATTTATTTATTTATAAGATTTGTTAACATTTAGAAACACTCCATAATTCAGTTTAAATGCACTCTTCAATCTAAGAGTGAACTATGTTTGCCACAGTTCAAGGTTTACAGCATAAAGGTGAAATCCAGGCCACATACATCCGCTTTGTGGACATGTGACTTCTAAAAGCTCCAGTGTGAGCAGTTCAAGTTGAATAAATGAGACTAATGGATGTAAATAATGGACACCATTTCACAGTGTAAACACTGTGGAATCTGAAATATGTCATAACATAACATGTGCAAAACTTCTCTGAAACTCATGAGTCATTTTTTTAAAAACATAATTATTTGAGCGTTTTTTGCACAATGACATACAGTACATAGCACTTTCACAATTCATATTCAATTCACAATTTATATTGCAGTAGTATACATTATTTTGTTCTCCAGTGGTGGTGTCCAGGTCTGAACTACAAGAGCATAGTAGCTTAGTGTAATGTTTTATACTCCATGAATGCTCATGTAATGTCCCAGCGCCCTTACAAACCTTTATCAAAGTCCAAGAGCAGGTTAGTTATACGTTCCTTAGATAGTTAGTCCACACAGTCTCTGAGTCATCCACATAGTGGAGGGCTTGTGTGCCTTCCAGTTCATAAGGATTATTCTTTCTGCAGAGAGGAAGTCCAGGTTCGTAATTATAAAACTCCTAAGTCATTTAACACAACTCCACTTAATTGACTATATGTATGACTACAATGTATTCAAATAACCATCACAGACAAAAAAGGTAAATTATAGATCATTTAAAAATGTAATTAAGACTAGAAAACAAAACTCCAAATGTATTACTGGGTAAAATTAATTAAATTATCAGAGATTAATTTCTAAAAGTGTGTGTAGATCAAATAGTGACCTCTACTACAACAACCTGCTGGTGACACTCATATGCATTGCTGATTCAGAATTGCTGAATATTTTATATAATTTACCTTATTTTTAAAGACTTTGATAGATAGTATAAAATATGACTTGTTATTTTAATTTTAAATAAATAGCTGTGTGTGCATCTATTGGTAGAGTGAACCCTGGAAGATTAAAACTTGGTTTATAAACCCTGTTAAAGATGCTTCCTGTCTTCTGTGGCGGAGCCTGGTTGAGCTTGAACCAGAACAAATCAAAACATTTTGCCTGTAGAGCTGGCCGACATTAACAAGGCTACTTGTGTCGGACTCCTGTTGACCAAAGAATCTCAGAAGAAAAGCTGTCGGCACATGAAAAAGTTGAAGCATTACTGACCTTTTGAACTGATGCTTGCAGCTGATGGTTTCTTGGTTTTGTTTCCGGGCCCCCGAGTACTAAGCTCTGCACTGTGGGGGATCGAGCCTTCTGCTCTGCTTCTTGTGGAACGGCTTTCCTAATCATGCGAGGGCAGCACAGACCCCAGACTCTTTAAAGAAAGCTCCCAAAACCCCCTGTCTGTTCATGAAGGCTTTTTCACTCTTATTACTATTTTCTCTGATCTGTTAAATTAAATTAATTAAACATATTATTATTATTATTATTATTAACATTGATCTCAAATTGTGTACCTACATTTATCAGATTGTCAGTATTTAAAGTTACATAAAGTCCTAAAGGTGCATTCAGACAAACAGCTGGAAAAAAGTCGAGACAGTTCAACGGTTTGATAGGAATGCTTTTCCCAGAGGTCTTTGCTGTTGGGATGTCCGGGTCCCGTCGGAGGCTGTATGTATAAATGGCTTTGCATACTTGTTGCATATAACACCACAGCTGTGTAGCAGACGCTTCAGTCCAGCGCTGCTACAGAGCTGTGACATTAAATCAGTTGTTCATCACGGCTGTTAAACGCTGAGAGCTGCTGGTTCATATGAAGCAGCTACTTTCTTATCATTGATTACTAACCATGATCACAGAGAAGTGAACTGAGGTGGCCTTGCTGGCTCAGTGGTTCACGTTGTAATAGTGACTCCTCCTGTACATAAATTTTATTTCAATATGACAAGGATAATGTTTCTATTTCCACTTTCCATTATACAATATTCACCTTTTTTAACTATGATACAAGGTTTGACTCAAACAGTGGAGTTGTCTCTGACCCACTGAGAGCAGCATTTTACAAATATTCACACAATAGATGTGGCAGCACAAACAGGAGATAACTAAGCAACCACATCATTTTTTTTTAATTTTTAACCCACCTTATATGATTAGTAGTATATGACACCTTTTTAATGTATATTAACTGTTGAGCTGGAATTATTAATCAATTAGTCAATCAACAGAAAATTACTCAAGAAAACTGTTCATGGGCTATTATCTGAAGTTATTCATACAGCAAAATTCCCGAAAAAATTGACTGGATCCTGCTCTCACGTGACCTTGTAAACACACATCATGAGCTTCTATGATTTTTAAATTGAGTGCCGTTGGTGTTTGGAGCAAGTTAGACAATAATTCAATTTTTTTGGTCAATAAAATGACAACAAATAGTGAAAAATGCTCACAGGCTCTCAGAGATCCAGATGATGTTTTCAAATGTAGAGCTATAACAGTTGATTAATCATTAAGTTTTACCATTTTTCTGTCATGTATCACAACTAATTGAATATTTTAACATTTTAGACTTAAAACATTGCTGTTGCCTCTGAGGAAAAAAAACCAAAAAAAAATGCACATTTTTCACTATTGTTTTAAGAATTAACAGGCTAAATGATTAATTGTAAAGTTAATCTGTGGATAAATCAATAAGGAAAATTAATATTAGACACAAACCTTTTTAAATGTGTTATTCAGTCACTCCAAACTGCAGTTATATTTCATAGAAGACTCAGACAATCTGAAATTTTATTTATTTATTTTGGCAATTGACTAATTGATTAAAAACCTGACATACAGTAGGAATAGCTGAATTAGTGCTTTTAATGGCGATGTTTTAATTGATTATTTATGGTTAGTAATCAAAACCTTTTCTCACACTGCCTCATACCATACCTGTGGTTATAATTTTCATCAGCATCACTATTTAAATCTATTTATATTGAAATCTGCCTGCTTCTTCTCATTTCCTTCTTTTTTTTAAAAAAAAAAACCCACATCTGTCGGGTGTTGTAGTAACAATCAATTACTAATCATTTATAGGATTTAAGAGTGAAACTTGGGTAGGCTGTATTTTTCCTTGTTTTTGATCAAATTAACACATTGGCTATTTGATGAGTTGATCTGCATCTCAAAAGCGCCCAAACCCATTGATTGATAATGGTTTTTGTAGCCCAGTGGTGATCAATGTAATTTGGTGTACTGAAATAGCAGCCTGCCCCATCAGTCACGTGGTCCGGGGTGCAGCGACGTCATCGGGGCAGAGATTTGTGAAGAATAAGCAGGCAGAGCCACAGACACCCGGAGGTGCGGCACTCTCATAGCATTTTGCATCGTGCCTGTTGTTTTTTTTTTTCCTGGCCAGAGAGAGAACAGAGTATCTGTTCAACATTTTAGAGACCCAAATGCCCGGTCCCACCCAAGCCCTTTCCCCAAATGGAGAGAATAACAACGACATCGTCCCGGACAACGGAACCAACATCATTCCTTACAGGAAAAATACAGTGCGGGGAGAGCGCGCCTACAGGTAAATCAGTGTAATGCCGCATTTGATTTGATGTAAGAAAAATCATATAGAAGGGGGGGAAAGACGCTGCAGGCAGAAAACGGCACCCCTGGCCTGTTGGTCCCCCTCCTTCTCCTTCTCCTCCTCCTCCTCCTTCTCCTTGTCGTCTGTCGGGTTTCTGATTTGCACCTATCCGCTATGTTCCCCTTGTTGTCTCCCAGCCTCCTGTCATGTTAGCTCTGTGTATGTGTCCCGGCAGTATAAGGCGTAAATCTCTCCCTCTTAAGTTAGCTTATACCTCTTCTCCTGCTACCATTACCACCCCCTTCTTCCAAAAAAGAAAAATCATGGCTGGCGTGGAGAGGAGAGCCACCAGAGGAGATATAATGTTGTCAAGTGTGCGGCTGTATGTGTGCGCAGACACGTTTTGGAGGACTGGGTAGAAACTGGATTTATCCAATGACACACCAAATACAGTCACCTTCTTTTGCTACAATATTCCCAACGTGACATGACATTACCTAATAATCCTCGCTTAATATCACGATGGATGGATATGTTTTGGAGTGATGTTTAAATGTGCGTAGC
>JANJYP010155464.1:0-14060 GCA_024605115.1 Rastrelliger brachysoma
TGTAGTTATGTTAGGTTCTCATGACCGTTATGGTAGGCTGAATGACAAGACAATGCTTTGACACCACATTGATTTTGGCATTTTGTGAAGTCAAAAAATCTCTTATGGTGAAGTAAGTAAATAAACAATAAATGAACAAATAAATAAATAAAACCTGACAATGCAAGAAATCCTCTCTGCCTACTGTATATGTTCGCTGGTCTTATGTAAGAGCCATTATCAATCAAGATATATTTGCAATTAAATTTACTGTATATTATTGCAGGTGATTTAGGTTGCATCAGATTGTGAATCAAATGAACTGTAAATAAAGTGATAATCATCCTGAGTGAGTCATTGAAAGGCTGCTGGGCTAAACGTTAGCTTCATCTGCCCCAGCAGCTCGCTAATGGCGGTGTCTCTTTAGTTCTTTGACTGTGACCTTTCCCCTCAAACAAAGGACAAAACCTCAATTTGGATTTTATTTCCGAAAGGTTTGTTTTTCCTTATTCTTTTTTTTTTCTTTTTAAACAAACCACCAAATGTTCATTTAACAACCTGCTCCAAAGAGATAAAATAGACAATTATCTTTTTGTTTTGATGTTTTAGATGCTGTCAGAGATAAACTGGTGAAAATTGCTATTCAGCCTGCAGGTAGCAACGATGCTGAAATACTGTACAGTCCAGTAAGGAGCTCACACGTCAGATGTCACAAAAGGTGGTGATGATTGCGTGTGACAAACGCTGAGGGTCAAAGTGTAAAGTCGCAGGGGAAATGACTGTACTAAATCAGATTACTACTGACTGCAGTCTACGCCCCATTTAGAATAACTGGTCATAACAGAGCAAGTGTAATTACGCGACTAATTGTATTCATTAGATCATTATCCACAGTCAGAGGCCATGAACATCCTCTTGTGAGTCGTGTCACCGTTTTTTACACCTATACTGTAATCTGCACCTGCACCACTTAGCACACACAAAGTCAGGTCACACTCTTTACACTGTAAACACACACACACATGCATAAAGACACTTTGAGGGTAAGACACCTGCACATGTGTGCTGCGCTGCCTGATGATTACAGAGATCATCTAGATAATGTGTATTGTTGCGACTTTTCTTAAGCATGTTTCATAAGATAACATTTTCACATGTGTGAAATGTGCTTTCTGCAGTGTAAGCATATGCCACAAAAACTGTTAAACACCAAGTTTCTGACAAGGGTGTAAAGTTGGTGTCAGAAGTGTAGAGGTTCTAATTAAGCTGCTGTACTTGTAACTCATTATCCTTGTTAAAATCATAGTTTCCTTTATTGAGATGTGATACTTTATAATATTATGTGTTTGACTCTACTACAAACAGTGTTGCGCTTTATTTCCTTGATCAATTTTGAATTCTGCCACCTTTTTGTTTGAAGGAGAATTTTGACTGTATGATAACTTAAATCTAATATTATATAATATATATATTTTTCCTAAGCAAAAATATTCATAGAAAATAAATGACTTTTTTCAACTCTGTGTACTGCCTGCAGATCTTCCTGTGAGTATGCACTACAAACAAGGTAGGGCAGACAGGATGTAGCCTGAGAGGCAAAAAAAAGCTCTCATAGGAATCTCTGCTGCTCGGTAAGCTGGTTGCTGTGAGGGCACCATGTAATAACTAGAATAATATTTTATATCAATATATGCTCTCCTCTGGGTTTTAGCAGGTGGACATTATAAGAGGGACACTGATAGCATAGATTTTCTTAAGGAAATCAACCTTAAATTACAGAAGTAAGGAGGGCAATTTTTGAAAAGTGAAGGGTTGCCTCTATAAATGACACCCTATAGTCTCTATGTATTCAGTTTCCTGGAGTATTTTTATTCCAATATGTACAACTCAAATGTGAGGTTTGTTGCATCATTGGAGGTCATGTCTTTATTTAGTGTATTTATGTCAGCTTTGAGAAAGTTTTCTAGTTTTGGAATTATTTTTTTATTTGTTTTTATATCCAAAGCTATCAATGTTCCTGTTACACATATTTATTTGTGTATAGATCTTCTTTTAATACTCTTGATTGTTAAAAAAATATGTACCATCTGTGCTTATAAATTCAGTCCAGCTCTTCCTCACATATTGTGCTTTTTCATCGCTCCTTCTGTAATAAACAGCGAAGGCTCGACTTGTTTTGTGGCTACAGCTCACAGCTTGGTGCACATTGAATCGGTCAGATAGAGGAGAGTTATCTGCAGCCAGCAGCAGTCTTGGTGCATCAGACCTGACCTGGCAGGCTGCAGGCCAGCTGACCACAGGTTTCTAACAGCAATGTGAAGTTCTGCAGATCACTGGGATAGTCCTCCACTCTGAGGGATTTAAAGGACGTTGAACATAACTCCCAAAGGAAAAGATAGATGGATTCTAATATTCAGCAGACACAGATTAATCCGGTGCAAGTTCATGTCAGTGCAGATTTCAGGCATTGTGATATTGAAAGCTTTGTGTTCTCTTTCAACCCCTCTGGCTATCCCCCGCTGGACTACCTCCATAGCCCAGGGATACTAACCCCTTCTAAAAATAGATGATCAACTAGTAGCAGGTCCAGATACTGTACAGCAGTGTCACAAGGACAGAGGGTGGAGTCACCATCCAGGCCCTGCCCCAACTGGAAATGTATTGAATCCTCTCCAACACAAATCTGCAGATCAGTTTTTATCTGTCCTTCGTGTGGTGAGGGGGCGATCCTGGGCCGGTCTGTTCTTGTTAGAGGGACTCTTGTCAGGCGACATTTCTTGGATTCCAGGAAGGTCAGCCATGCTGGAAGCAGCAGACTCATTGTCAGTGTGAGTATAGGAAAAATAATTGGCTCATCTAACCTGCCAGTTTGCACTCTTACATCCTGTGTAATCCTGGGTTTATTATTGCCTGAGGGTGGCCCTGGATTTAGTCGGGGTTTTCCCAGAGCATTTGTCCGTCCCGTTAGATTGATCACCGCTCATAGACCCAGTGTCCTGTGCCTCATACGTGGAGCACCACCGCCCGCTTTCTCTATCACATCACATTGATTGGCAATATGAGACTCTATTTAACAGGTTTATGAATAGGACTAGTTGTGTGTCATACAGCTGGCTGCTAATCCTGTGGATTGAATTAAAGAGTTCCAGGGATTAGTCTGTGTCAGGTGAACACAGGGAAGTGTTTTTCACCGGAAAGCACTGCAGTTATGGTGTTTTATTCTTCTGTGTTCAAAGCAAGATTTGGTGAAGTTTGTTGATTTGAACATCCTGTTCTGTCAGTTTCTTTGTGTGAACCAGAACTTTGGCTGTTTTTTTTTTTTTTTTGCTTTGGATGTTTGCTGAACAAACTGTTTAAGTGGTTGTTGATTTTCATATATTGTGTTCTCTTATGTGTGTTGAATGTTCAGTTCAGTTATCGCACCCAAGAAATGATATTCCCACACAGTCGGACAGGGACTAAAATCCTACCTTTTAATATGAAGTAGTTAGCTGCAGTGGTATGCCGTGTAACATACACTAATCTTAACTTATTTTTCATTAGAATATGAATGTTTTCACGCCTAAACACTGGAATTGGACTGAATTTATCCCAGCCTTTCTCACTTAACAGTAAAACAAAGTTGAGTCTAAGTCAAGAAGAGACATGTGACATATTTTTTTTGTTTTGTTGTTTTCTGGTTCCCACTTTCTTCACTGTAAGTGTGTGATACAGCAAGTAACACAGCATGACGAGATTTTTTTTTAAAGATGATGATGTGTCACCCTGATTGTGTGGTTACCTCAAAGAAGAAGATGCCTTTGACGTCGGATATATTCATCAACATCGATGGTGTCGAGAGTTTCTCGCGATCACAGCTGATAGCTGATTACTATGCTCCCTCACTGTTTCCAGAGGCCCTTAAGAAGCTGTACACTCTGCTCCATATGAATGAGGCTCACTCAGTCAAGGATGATGAGGCATAATCACTGCCAACTGTTTGCTACCACAAGAGGTGGAACATGGGAGAAGCTAATTCTAGTGTGTGTGTGTGTGTGTGTGTGTGTGTNTGTGTGTGTGTGTGTGTGTGTGTGTGTGTAGGGGGATGAAATGTCTCTCTTAATCCTTTTATACAAAAAACAAAAAAACAAAATCCTGTGTGTGTGGTTTGTGTGTGTGTGTGTGCATGTGTGGGTGTGTTTGTGTGGGCAGGTGTGTACTGTATGTGTGTACGTGCACACAAAAGCCATGCAAATGCAAGCTGTTCCCTGGGCTAGCTTTATCATCCTTCAGCAACAGCCAGTTGATGTTCCTGCTGGGCTTTCCTGCCTTCCCCTCGCTGCTGCTTTTTTCCCCCCTCAGCAGTAAATGTGACCTATCCCTCGTTTGAGTAAGATGAGATGTGACAGCAGAAGGCGACTGGAGAGGAGGCCCGATCAACCTGTGGGTCCGGGTAGAGCGGAGTTAAAGAAAAGAAACCCATCTTTAGTGCATGAGCTCTGATTTAATATTAAGAAGCTTTAGACTGCTGTGTTAGTTTAGATTTTGACCTTTTTATCATTATTATTATTATTATTATTATTAAGTATGGAACTAAAGCCAGTGTTGTCTGTAGATTGATAAACACTGCAGTAAAGTCCTCTTGTTTTCTTTATTGTACTTTAACGAGATGCTCACCGCCTGATTGAATCGTATTAGCCAGGAGTTTTATTATGCGTGATTGTGTAAAGTCTTGGATAGGGAGCACTGAATCCTTGTTACTTTGTTTAAATGCTCACAATTCTAGACATGATATTACATTTAGGCTTGTTTGTGAGGTTTACATCAACTACTGATGTCTCTTTAAAAATCTAATCTGGTCAAACTTTGACACTAATGTACTTTTATAGTCTGTTTAGTTTGTTTCATAGTAGAAATAGTGGTAATTTGATGTTGAGTGTATGTCTTTCATCAACTTTGGGTGTTTTTTTTTCTGGGTTTTTTTTCATGCTGTGAACGGTGGAGCTACAGGGCAGTACAGTCTTCTTGGCTCTGATATTTAACGTTTGATATGGCAGCGGTGCGTCAGCATCATGTGCGGGACTGTAAACATTCATAATTTGTCCGTCTCAGTAATGCACATGCAGGAGGGATCAAAGCTCAAAGATTCAGTTGGTATTTTCAGCTTTGAGATAACAAATAGCTTATTTATTCTCGTTTGATCAGCTGACATTTGGTTTAGATTATTTAGCGGTATGTTTTCCAACCCTGTGTATTATAGCAATCCACTGTGCAGTTTGTAGGGTTGGGAAGGTTACTTTGGAAATGTTATAGGTAAAATCTGAATGCAGTATAAAGACAATTGTAGTATTATTTTACCTAATACACCCAATATTTAACCGTGTCTGATCCCTGCTCAGGTGAAGTCTGAACATTTTAGATGCATGTGTCCTGTCCGCTGTATTGTTGTCCATCCATGTGTGCTTTTATTCCCCATCAGGTGTTCAGTTTGTCAATACCATCATAGGAGCACATTTCTCTGATCTCACCATGTAGAGCATCACTCACAAAATGGTGCTGTTTTCATGTATTATGCAAGCACAGGGGGGGAAAAAAATCAGTTTTGCTGTCATCTCATTGCAATGCAGATTGTCTGCCAGTGACATCTTTGTAATCAGTGAACAATCAAATCTGATTGCTTTTCATTCTGACATGTTGAACAGGGTGGTACACCTC
Organism: Rastrelliger brachysoma; assembly: GCA_024605115.1. Lineage (NCBI taxonomy): Eukaryota > Metazoa > Chordata > Actinopteri > Scombriformes > Scombridae > Rastrelliger > Rastrelliger brachysoma. The sequence goes on from JANJYP010155464.1 coordinate 5,674, forward strand.
TTTTAAAAAAAAAATCAATTTAACAGTCGGTGATTACTATAGTTTATACGAAGGAGAAGACATTGAAGAAATTCACCAGCTCCTCTGATCAAAGGAAAACAGAACAGAACATATGCTTTCAATCTGTATAACAGAAGTCACAGTGGGTCTCTAAGGTCATATGTGTCCAACTAGGAGAGGGATTCATCTCTTTGAATATGTGCTGTAGATGCTGTGCTTGCTCTTACTGTAGAAATTTGTCCCCAGAGGTTAAAAAATAAATAAATAATGAAGAACCAATATAGATGGACAACCACTTAGTGATTTCCTTTGGGCGAAATCATTAAGGTTTGCTGCGGCTTTCTTTGCCATTTCTTTCTCGCAAATAAAGGATTTCATTTTGATTTTGGCCTTGGATGTCTGTGTTTGCTGTCTGCACACAACAAAAATGATGGCAGAGACAAATAGAAGCCAGGTTAAGGGTGAAAGTGGTTTACTAATGGAGCCAAATGGATTCATTTGTTCACCCATGACAACCCACTCTCTCCTTTTACTGTAATTGGCTCCACCGAAGCTTCTTTACCATCCAAACTAGTTGAAAGATGGCAGCTATTGAAAACACTTCATATTCAGATGCCGTACCTCGCGCTCTTGCTGGTTTAATCTATTTTCTTTTCCCTTCAGTTTGTTTACCCTAATTAAAGGAAGATATTGCACAATTACATAAGCTCGGAATATTGAACTATGTCTTTGTGGCACCCATATTTTGTTGAGAAAAATCATGTTAATTGCTTCCAAAAAACAGAGTTCTGTTTTTAAAAGTTCACAGTGATGCAGAAAATGTGCATTTAAACAATTATCAGTGTATGATAAAGAATTCATTTTAAAACAATAAATTTTAAACTTTACCTGAAATTATGTAGTGGCAGTATGGAGAGTAGTATAGAGTTGAAATTATTGCAAATTTACATACTAAACGAAACTAAATGAAATATCAATAATCTGTGTGTTTATTTTAGGAGGCAGAAGTGCTTCGATTTTGTTCTGCTGTTCTATATTTTGGTAAACATCAGCAGCAAATGTAATATTGATGGGTTTTAGCTCATCCCTGCTTTGGATATCAATCATTAATTAAGTAATTTAAAATTGCCATTACTCCTGCTCAGTTTCACAATATATGGTACAGTACCAGACAAAACAATTCATTTCAATGAGAAATAGTATATATGTAAAAAAAAAAACAAAACAAAACAGAAAAAACCACCTCCTAAAAGATGTTGCAGCATTTGTACAAAGATCCTTGGCTTGCTGTATCAATCAGTCACAATATGTCACAGCTTTAACATTTTGTATGACAAGGTAGACAGATGGGATTGAAAATATATAATAAATGTTGTGAATGATTATATTAAACTGATTTAAAAAAAAAAAAAAAAAAAAAAAGCAAGCCGTGCTCTGTAATGAAAATGTGTTTTTGTTGGGTTTTTTTGGGGTTTTTTTTTAATCGGCTTCCGTAAACAAAAGTGTCGGTGCAGCTGAAGTTAATAACTAGACCCCTGCCACTCCTCCTGCTCTATCAGGATATTGCTCACATGTTCAGTGGGCTGAATGGTAATGGCAGTGAAGAGAACCCCGTTTCAAGAGACAGATAATCACTGGTTACGATAAGAATTAACAAAATATGACAATTCCTCTTTGTTTGTTTGTTTTTTTATCAAATGAGTCAGAAGTCATACATTCCCCCCACTTTTCCTCTGCTGTTAAACAGTTAAAAGGCTTTTTTTCTGTGCTCGGAATTTACATAGTTCATCTGAAATATGCAAATGGGAATGGGTAAATGATTGTGTGTGTTTGTCATGAGCAACCGATGGCCCTGCCTCATGACGCACAAAAAATCTCAATGTGACATTCATGACAGGCAAATATACGTTTTATAAATAGACACCTGATGAAAATATTTGTACTCAGACAGGTTTGATAAAAACCAACACCACTGTCGGCAGAATAACTACATGTAAGGCAAGTTTCCTTCTTCTTTGTTCTTTTTTAATGCTTTCTATTCATTGCTTTCCACTGAGACTAATAAAAGATGATCTTATCTTATCATACCAGTACTTATAATATTACTGTTATGTTCCAATACCTGGAAATTCTCCTAGGAAGACAGAGAGGATGGTGCATTTTAAGGTAAACATAGGATGATAAAGATCTATGCTCCTCAGCAAGTCCCTCACTTCAATTCAAACACAGCTATGGTGGGTTCACTGACAGCCCCTAAAAAGTGCAGCCTTTACCTTGTGACACCTGTGTCTGTGTCTGAACTTGAAAACAACAGCAAAAAATTACTGTTCCCTAACTTCCCTAAGAGACAAAATGTTAGCGTGAGAAAAACTATGTCAACTGTGTCAAAGCACGAGACTTGGCAGCTCTGAACTTAGGACTGTTGGACATTCATGCTATCAGCTGGCTGTGCTCTGTGTTCAGGCATAGTGACAGCGGTGTTTGCGCCAAATGTTAATATCAGCACGTTAACATGCTCACATTTGCAATGCTAACATACTACTGATATTCAGCAGGTACAATGTTTTATCATGTTCAACTTAGACTGGTATGTTAGCATGCTGACATTAGCTAATCAATGCTAAACACAAATGACATGAGTTTTTCAGATCTACAATATGAACAGACATTTAAAGTGAAGTGTCCACCTCATGAGAATGGCACTACTAAAGGTAGACCATAAATGTCTGCCCAAAGACTGACTGACATTATCATCTCTAGAGCTATATTGTCAGCATGGCAAACATATTATAGACTACACTGCAGTGAGTATTGAGCCATGGCTGTGAAATGCATGAATGAGTGTGACCTGCCTGGACAAAATGGAACATTGTTATTTTTGAATATGAAATTCGACCCCGCTGACACACTTCAGGAATAGCATAACATGTCCCATTTACCGAATACCTTTTGTCCACTCTCAGAACTGATTTGTCTCCATTGTTTCACCTGGGTCTGTGTTTTTGCACACTGCACACACAGACCCAGGTGGTTCTTTTTAATATAATACAATCACCGCACTTAATCCTCTTGATTGTTGCTTTTACATAGAGGAATACTGCTCGAGGGTTGCGAGTTTAAGTGCCCTTTTCCTTCGATGGCTGGCCCGGACTCACTTTGCATATCTGTGTTCTTCCATCTGCAGAACAAAACCTGAATCAGATGTACTCTAGAGCTTTGATATTCCATGTCTGTGGCAATCTGCTGCTAACTTGATTTTCATTAGAGATGAAAGGGGGATAAAGCACAATAAACAAATTCTGCTAAATGCCTGGATAATACACACCTCATACAGCCTGTGCGCGCACACACACACACACACACACACACACATACACATGCATAATACCTTTACTTGTTTTATGTGAGCAATGCTTTGTGTGCCGGTCCACCCACAAGTATGTTGATGGGAATACAGAGAGCCATGACCAAAGGCATAAAGCATAATTAGCTTTGTAGCTTTTGGGTTGGATTTTATCAGAGGCACATTTATTTCAATTTATGGGCACATGTCTACTGTAGGTAACTTGACCCACCAGACCACACAGACACACAGACACACACACACACACACACACACACACACACGCACGCACACATGACATTTTCTCTTTCATCCAGCTGCTTAATTAAACTTCTGTCTCACACGCATTCATGCTGCAAGATGTGGCCAGCAGCATATCTATAATAGAAGTCAAAGGTATTAATTTACATGTATTAGAAAATGTATTAATTAATTGAAGTTAGCAGTATTTACAAAGTCAAATCTTTTACAGAACATATATATATGATATTACTATAGTGACATTTTATGTATGACAAGTATTTTTAATACACAAGTCAATAGTGAAAATGAAAATTGTTGTTAATGTGGATATGTAATGTGATGTTAATAAGTCTAGCATCAGTGTATAATATTAAATCATGCATTTCAAAGGGCAGAAATTGTTAACCATGGTAGCAGAGTTGCTGTAGGGATGACTATGTCAGTTATGTCCATGGCTCCCTGATGATGGAGCACAATGAATGCGGCCAACATCCCTTTTTCTGCCACCAACACATTAACATTTATGACTCTCAGTCAAATATTTTGACAGCTGTTAGATGGATTTCCATTTAATCTCAATGTTTGTTTGAAGCAATGGTTGAAACCAAGATAACTGCTAAGTCTGGATGTCATTCAACTCTTTCTTTTATGGTCGACTAAACTGACAGCCTCTTTCCCTCTGTCTCTCCAGCTCTGGTGTCGCCTTGAACATTGTGACCACAGGCTGGCCCAGGTCACATTGATGCTGGTGGGCGCTTGCTGTTACAATCACCGCCACCTCCCTCTGCACTGCTGCCGCCACTTCCCCTCCCTGCCATGGCTATGAGCAGTGACCCTGGATGTGAGAGGCTGAACCCTGACTCTGATGAACAGACCAGCAGTCTCATAGACGGTGTTGCTGCCATGACAACAAAAGACACCGGCGGTTTAGCTACCAACGGCGTGAGGAACGGCGGCGGGGCTCAGCAAGATGGGGCTCAGGCAAAGAGGACTCATCCTATGAGACCTCACCTGTCGGGGAGGAAGTTGTCGCTGCAGGAGAGAGGTACTTACCTGTCTTCGGGCCCCGGACGAGGATACACGCACATCTCCCCTCGTGTGGCTCGTAGGCCCACGGTGGAGTCTAAACGCGTGTCTATATCAGACTCTCAGGTGAGGATTTATGCAAGAAAACACATTCCAGTTGCAGTTTTTTTCACATTTTAGTATAGTGGATGGTATCATAGCAGGGAGTGAAACGCAAACTGAGCTATTCTGTCATTCTGTATATGAGAGCAATTATCATACTAAGATCTAGTGCAGTGTTTAGCTGTATCTCTGCAGTGTGACCAAAGGAAGAAAAGCAGAAATTGGAGAGTGAAGAACATGACAGGAAGGAAGCATCAGATGGTGTATACAATAGTGCTCAAAAACACGCCTCCGTGTTATTATTGGATTTATGTTAATGGCTCATTATCCCAGCTTCTGTCAGATATGTGCAGCTATATGATACTCTGTGCCGAGCACTGTTAGCAGATTTGTGTCGTAATGGCACGCCAGAGCACTGCGTTCTGCTGTTGGCTTTGACAAGAGCACTTTTGACACTTTCATCAGACAGACATGAAATGCATTCTGGCCGGATCTATGCTTGCTGGATACTCCATAAAAGAAGTGAGGAGAGCGTGTGAGAGTAGTTAATGATTTGCTATGTGGAGAAATGCTTGTGTGTGCATGTCTGTTTGTGTAAGTGATTAAAAAAGAAGTATGATATAGCATTCTTATTGTACTTTGCTTGCTGGAGTTTCTGCTTCATCACCCGTTTTTTCCAGGGTGTCAGGGAGGGGGGCAGGAGTGAGATGGCCAATGCACAATGCTACATTCAATGGATACATTTTGCTGCTGAATCAGTGTTTCAGGACACAATTGAACAATTACAAATAATCAAAACTATGTGATGTCCCTTGGCCATCCACTGTAACTATTGATTTGTGATCTATTTTGTATAATATAAACTAATAGAAAGACACCTTAAAGGAATACTTGTGGAAAAACACTTGAGTTGGACCACTTTCATGTTTTTAGCTAAATATGAAGGCATAGGCAAAAGACTGCTTCATTTAGCGTAGCACAAACACTAAAACAGCTACCCTTCCTTAGCATGACAAAATCCTGCTCCTAAAGCTCACTTGGGTTATCAGGTTTGTTCCATAGCCTGTGTATAAAGATGGATGTAGCAAGGTGTGACACCACCTGTTGGTTTACATTGGAGTAAATTTGAAGACCAGAGTAGCAGTTTATTTTCAGGCTACATCTTTTCCATTTGGAGCCAGGACCTTCCAAATAAGGAGTGCAGGGTTTTGCCTTCAGAAACATTACCTGTTACTTTGGAATTACTAGGAAATACTGGGAACTCCTAGTGCTTTACACTAATGTTAGCTACTTACGCTAAATTATGTTAACAAGACAAGTATCATTTTCAAATAGTGACAGTCCAACTTGGTGTGAGTCCGGGAACCAGAGAAAGCAGCAGATGAGCCAACTGTCAGTCAACACCTACGCAACAGAGGTCCAAGCCACTTTAAGTCAAATTTTATTAATGCAACAATAATTTCCAAACGGTCCACCAATACACTAAGTAGAGAGTCTGAATTTAGTGATTGACCCATAATGACTCATTGAAAAGATTTGTTTTCAAGAGAGAAGTTGACACTTTATTGGGAGGCAGTTAGAGACAGTACCTGTTGTTTGTGGTACTATAACGTACTTCAACACTGTCTTCAGCCTTAGTTTCTGTATTTGTAGGATGTGATCAAATAAGATTTAACTTGTAAATTAAGCTTAAACTTTAGATGTGCTGGTTACCATTGGATGGAATCAGGCTAGTTGTTTTCCCTGCTTCATGTCAATGTGATACACTAAGGTAACAGCCTGCTGGTGGTAGCTTCATATTTAGCATACATATAATAGAATGGTATCAACTGCACCTGTGGAGGGAGTTTCATAGAGCTTATACGTAACAGTCAAATATATCATTAGATAAATACCACACAGAAAATATGCAGCTGAAAACATGAAAAAGAAAATCTATTTATGCTAACCCATGAATACTAAAATATTATGTGGCTGTGGGTGACTCCCAAATCTCCATTTGCCTCTGACTTTTTCCAATTCAGATTGAACATTAAAAATTCATGACATCTGCCAGGATGTGGAACCCCTCTGAATTTAACAGATTGCTGCCATAGACTCACAGACCTGTCATTGTGTCCTTTCCTATCTGAAAATGGAGTTTCAGCTCTCGCACTGGGCCATAAAAAGGACTCATGTTGCTTGTATTCCTCTGCTCTCACTGGATTTACAGTTTAACACACTGGAGAGAGAGAGAAAGGGAGACAGAGCAACAATTTTTGCTTGCACAAACATCAGTTATGAATGACATTTTTAAAGCCTGAGAGGAATACATACCAAGCAATGAGCATTGTGGGTTTTTTAGCTGTAGTTGACATGTTTTTTGTTTGTCTCCATGGAATTTCACTTTGTTTCTTCTTTGCAGTCAGAGCATGTACACTGGGATTTCTTTGCTATTACTTAATATAGCAACAGTTATAATGATGAGATGGTGCACAAGAATGACTTACACTTTTTTTGATAATTGGAGCCTTCTTATGTTATCTCCCCACTCTGTTTTAAATGGCTCTTCCTGGACAAATGAGGAAGCCCTAGACAAACTAAGCCATGCAGGGAAATACTATGCGACCTCATTCACATTATATTACCCATAACAGCGTAAAACTGTCACAAATGGTTGTACCAAAGCACAGAAGCTTGTTAATACTTTCTTTTCTCTGTTCAACTTTTCTTTGGATTCTCACCCCTGACTTTCTCATCACATTTGTTATTGTCCATCACTCTGTTTTGTACACATAGCATGTATAATTTCCTCTCTCCATGGGAAGTGGGATTAATTTAACACAATAACTTCTTCGTTTTAATGGATTAGTGAAATCCAGAGAGAATTGTTAAATGTATTGTGGAATCTAATTTGTACTCAAGAGCATACGGTACAAAACAAGATATCATTTCAAGTTCAAATAAAGTCTTTAATCACAGGAAATCCAATGAAAATAATGAACCTGAAATTTTAGAGATCCTACCATAAACTTCAACAAGGAAACAAATGAAGACAATGTTGTGTATGATCCTCACAAGATAAGAATCTTCATGAGTGCGCTCACATGTGCAGCGGGTACGGAGCGTGAGCAAATAAAGATTAAATACTGAGATATGATCGATTTTAAAATACAGAGGAAACCAAATCAGAGCACCTGGTGAATGTCTGAGCCCACGGCGGTGCTAGTTTACAAATCATCTGCATCCAAGTCATCGCCGACAAGTGTGAATAATCCAATCGCTTGGCAGGAAAAGAAAGAGAAGAGACATGAAGAGACAGCTGCAGACAGACCTGGAAACAAGACACCCATATTAAATTCAATCAGGAACCTGAACATTTCCTTACTAACTAATTTAGCAGTACCCGCTGAGGACGCACAGTGCAATTTTGCAAAATAGATTTTTGCAGCTCTTTAGTGATGAGTCTGCTTGTTATGTATTTAAAGCCACTTTGCATTCACAGCCTGCATCTTCATTGCAGACTCTCACACCAAAAAGGATTATACTGGAATCCTTTCCTTGCTTTGTTAGTAAGGAATAGAAACCCAACATTATGATATTGGAAATTGATATACCAGTTGACTGTGAGTCTGCTATTATAGCTTGCATTAATGACTGATCAGTAGCTTTTATTACCTGTTTGCTCCGTTTC
>JANJYP010155480.1:0-12026 GCA_024605115.1 Rastrelliger brachysoma
CAGAGCTGTGGAAACAGGTTCCACGTCTTTGACAACACCAAGAAAAATGACACAAACCAAGTGGTGCAGCTAATTAGGATGATTGACAACATGGTTGCAGGAAATGGGGGAACACACTACACAGATGCCATGTATCAAGATGTTCAGGCCATCGCCAGAGCACACTACCTGAGAGTAGAAGAATTGAGTGATCACATGATCACATTTGGTGATTCATTGCTAGCACGTGTCTTAATTTACCTCAAAATACTTGCAAGGCAGTAAATTACACATAATCAATGATCACAACACCTAATCAATGATCAGTGGAAACAGAACAGATTCTGTAGGCTGGTGTTAACTGAAAAATGTTTGAAATGCCAAAATATTATAATCTAGAAATAAATGTTAGTGCTCCAGAGGTGGCCTTTTACAATGATATATTGTTAAAAAAACTAATATAACTGTATGATCACTATAAAATCAATGAGTACGAGATTTATTGGGGTGTATAATATACATATGTGAACTATCTGATTATTTTAATAATTAATGTGAAATTCTACTTTAATGAAGTGTGGAAACAATAAAAACTAAGTGAAATTTTTTTTATCTGAGACATAAGTGTTTACTGTAAGTCATTACATTTTATCTTATCATCTTAAATCCATCACATTTACAGTCTGATAATTACAAATCTAACCTGATTATGATGACCATCATGAAGCGCTAAAAACAGGTGAAAAAGAATTGTCATTAGCACAATTACATGAAAGGTATATGTAGATCATGCAGATTATGAATGCAGATGTAGATCTTAGTTAATTAATTAATTCGAACATGTTAAAATAACAAAAGAAGATACACAGGCTATGAATTTAATGAAAAAAAAATGACAGCAGATGTACAGCTAAACAATATCCATCTAATGCAATGAAGAGCTGGTTCCCTTTAATTAAAATAACCACACTAATCATAGTGTGGCACTATAATATTACTACCACCATCACAACTACCCATAATTGTAATATATTAATAATTACTGTATTATATCAAGTAACATAATAATGTATTATCAACAATAACTAATCATAATAACAATAATCATTATACATATGCTGTGTGCAATATATTTTTGTTATAGTATATGATTTTATAGTGATGAAAACTAAATAAATTAACAATCAAGCAAAATGCCACTGCCATTATATACATATTAATGCTAATACATAAATATATTCTAGTTTTCCAACCACTCAGAGGAGGAACCTGATGCATTTGCACTGATGGTAGTCATCAGTGTCTTGCAAAGAACACAACCTGTGGAACAGTGGGGGCTCTAACTGCCTATCTTCCAGTTAGTGAGCCCAGTTTGTGTTTACATTATTGCTCATTTGTGTATGAAAATCAAATAAAGAAAGAAAACTCCATAGATGGGACAGTGGGTCTTTAGTTATCATTCATTCATCGTTAGGGCAGCCTTTGGAAGCTACTGTCAGTCTGCAATGTGGTGGACAACCTTCTGAGCCACAGCTGCCCTTTAAGAGACAGGAAGACTGCTGAGGGAATGAGGGGCTGCATAAAGGGCCAGTATAAGTCAAAAAGGATTTGTACTATGAATCATGCAAACCTACTCTAATGGAGTCCAATAAATATAGAAGAAAAAATACAGTGCTGGAAATGAGTAAAATATGAATATGTGTATATATAATATAATATAATATATATTACCATTTTTAATTTTTTAAACTATTAAAATTATTTGCTACATTAGTATTTTTAGTCATAAACATTATGTGTATAATGGGTCCCACTGATGGCGTGGATATTGAGTGCAGTCTTGATATGCATATTATTAGGTCTGTATCAATAAGTGAGATAGGACATCAGCTGGTACAATGGGATTTTTTGGTTATAATAAAGAAGATTGTGGCAGCGTTCCTATTCTCCTGGAGTCTGGAGTTTTGTTCTACTTCAGTTGTTCTATAAAGCAGTGATGCAAGGATGGTTCAAAAGTGTGTGGAGACCAGTCCCTGGTGTTGTTACTTTATTAATTTGATATAACAGGCATTTGCCTCAATTTGTTAAAATATCATGTTCCTGTATGAGTCTGTGTATTAGTAATTGTGTTTTCTTATTTAATATTTCATCTATGAATTTGTATTTTATAAATTCATTTTGAATTTCCTTTGATAAATAATTTTAATGTCTTTGATGTTCTTTTTCTTTTTTCTATTATTATTTTTTTCTTTCCTCTTTTTGTGGTTAGAAATACTGAAATTTTTTTTTTTTTTTTACTACCCCTTTACTTGTTACCTAGAGAATAATTAGGGTTGCTGGAGAATCATTTATTTCTCAGAAGAATGTCCACTATTTTGTTATAGCTGTCAAACTCAAGATCTTTAAGGAGAGAGGTTTTCAAGGACCACCTACTGATTGATCTGTGCAGAGAGTTTTTTTTTTACAAATAATTGTAGGGTTAAGCTGAAATATTTGATATAATTAAGTTATTGGTCAGGAAGATGTGAGTATCAGTATTCAGAAAAAGAAAACATGAGGTAAAGTTTTTGGACAGTCATCAATAAATGTAAAAGTATCTCTCGGAACGTAACCTTGTCATTTTGTCAGATCTACATTTTTTCTGCTTCTACTGCAAAACAACAGTGAGAAATTCTCAAGAACTGGCTCCAGGCCATCAACTAGACTCCAGTTGTTCTGACATCAGGGACCAATCCTCACTGAGCACCGAGCTACTCACTAGAAGTTTAAAGCAAAATGACTCGTATGGTAAAACTTAAGCTGACACCAGAGCTAAAGTGATGGCTCCGGCTCTGAACCTCAAATTCTTGAAGCTACAATTCAGCACTTTTATCACTGTGATACTGATAAAGATTTAAGGGAAATGTAAAACTTTATGGCTGTGTGCATGAGGCTTTGAGTATGTGCACAAATGTTGTTGTCAGATCTACTTTATACTGCTTGTCTTGTAAAACAAGTATAGCGAACTCTGAACCTTAAACATCTTATTGTGGTTAAACAGGCTAATTATTGACTGGAAGTTAGATGGGGTAAACAATACACACTTGTAAGGTGCACACAAACTTTATTTAAATTATGTACTTATTTTCACATATATAATAACATCAACCAAAGGATTCATAAATGATTAAAGTCTGTGTTCACAGTCAGAAAACTGTTGCTCTTCCTGATCTATCAGGTAATCATCTTTATCAATCAGATTATGTGCAAGGCCTTGTATGACCAGTTTTCTTATTATTTTAAAATTATAATATCAAACTTAAAAAATAGGATACTCAGCTTTTCTAATTACGGACGGGCACTTCACTATTATAGATTATTATTATTTTCTGAGTACTAACACACTTCTGACAGCCTGAATGTGCCCAAAAACTCATGAAGGTTGGCACACACATCACACCTGCCAAAAATGTTATATTTAGTAGCTCTGCAGCTCCACCAAAATACAGTATTGTAAGAGGTGCAGGTGTAATTCCGACACACTATTCATTGAGATGTCCATGAAAAATAATTGTGGGAAAGTGATGATATTATTTACTTATGGATATGTGAATCAATCAATCAATCGATTGATTGATGGATATGTGAATGTGTTGGCATTCAGTCTCCTACTTGTATCCGTAAACTTAAAATTGTATTCACAGTGAAGCCTTTGTACATATAGAAATTTGGGTTGTATTCACAAGACTTTGCACTCACAGCTTTTAAATTCATACTCAAAAAAACAATCCTAACCCAAACCCAATTTCATAGACTCATGGATATGAATTTTGTGTGCAGCAACTTTTCTGACACAGGAATTGTTAACGCTATGAATGTGAATTATTTCATTATGTATAAACAATTGTATAAAATAAAATGATATTCTTTATCATGAATTCTACCGCCAATAAATACGCTGTTAGACAAACATAAAAATCAATATTACAGCACCATCCTCCAGCAGTTCCACCAAGAAAAAATGCTACAATGTGTCTGAAACTACATATAAACAGTATGAATTGAATTTTATTTTAGTGTAATATTAATTTTTGCATCACTAGGCTACATCCAAAATTAGGGTCAACTGTGAAAAGCAGCCTGCTAGTTTATTAACTAGAACTAGGAGTAAATTCATTGCTAACACTATTAAACATTGATTTTAACTGATTTGGTGTTGCAACTCTACACCTCTTGAAATTTAAGCATACAAAAAAGCATATCAGCTTACACCAGGAAACTAGGTCTGATACTATTTTATTAATGCACAACATTTAAAAAAAGAAGAAGAAGAAGTGAACTGTGCGTTCCTTCATCAGATTCCCTTTCTGATTATTTGACATCATAACTGATGACCTGATGATTATTTTTTTAATGTGTGCTCATGAAACAATCTACCCTAGGATTATAGTGTGCGCTGTTTTTTGTTTTTTTTATGATTGTATTTTACATGCATGAGCTAGCAGACAGGAAAGAGACACTGCTATGCATGGTATATCATCATTTTATTACCTATTTAAATCTATCCAAGTTTTGTGCCCAGAGGTGACACCAAAAACATAGTATGACAGTCTACTGATACATGACTTCTTGACGTCAGATGTCAGCACATCTTACCGGTAACCAACATTAAATGAAGATAGAAAAAGATAAGACTGATTCCTGTCTGGTTCCAGGAAAGTTAAATATGTTTTTACTTTTTGCTAATTGCTCTGCAACTTTACAGCATTCCCATATATCTATCATAAACTGTCTATCAGCCAACTGTCTCCGAGGTGAGTCAAGGACAGACAGCAATGGATGTGAGAGAGATGTTGCAAGATAATTAAAAAAAAGAGAGACATATGTTAACAGCTACATTTGTAGCAATAAAACAACAAATAAGATAAGAAAGAAAATGCTATAGATCAAAGGTTTTCTTTTTATCCATGGAATTTATTATGTGGTAAAAGTCAAAACTGGCCTGGGGTGCTTTTGGTAACCTGTATCAAAATGGCTTATGATACTTGAGTCTGAAATGTTTCAGAGATATGTATTACATTCAGAGTTTTTGTGTGAGAATGGTGGAAGCAGAAAAGAAAATATATGAAGCAATGTTTAAGATTTTTGTGAGAAAATGAGATCATAAAATAGAAAAGTGCTGTAATGTTTACAGGCTTGCTATATTAAGTGTTAGGAACTCATGTGAAATATTGTGTTAAACTGGAAAATTTGTTCTTACTTCCTGGATTCTTCTGTTATTCTGCTAGTTATACAAGTTACTTTTCCATAGTTCTTTGTTATTTGAGCTCCCAGTACAAAAAGTAAGCAAGTAAATACCTGTAAGATGGTGATGTTTACAATGTTAAAAGTCATATCCTAGTGGTATGTTAACTTGCTAACATTTGACAATGTACTAGTCAGCACTATACTCAGTAATATCCTCATTAAGCAAAATATTGAACAAATAATCTCATAAATTGATGATGGTGGTGGAAGAAAGTCAAGAGAATCACCAAAGTTGGTAAATTTCATGGTATATGTCAAGATATTCCACCCAAAAGAATGGCACAGTGTTAGTGTTGAAATATAAAACATAAAAATGCTGGCTGTGATTGCCATTGCCATATTCATGCTGTCTATCCTTGTGTTGCTATGACTTTGAAGATTTTTCAAGTGACGGTCAAATGCAAAGTGTTTTACATAGAATATTAAACATACCATAGCATCACTTATATAACATATGATTGACATGTTTAGTAAGTTATGAGAGACAACAATACAAAATTAAAAATGGTGCAACAGGCAAGCTTAGTTTATGCTGATGTTACACAATAATATATAAACAATTAAAACAAATACTTTCCATGCAGCCTGTATTATAATAAAGGTATACAGTCTGGCTAGTTTGCATGCGTTCCTCCTAAAATGCAAGTTTGTTCTGTTTGTAGAGTACTGTATGGATTTTTTTATAGCACTATACAACCTCAAATACTTAACCCCAGCAAATAGCATGCAACAACTGTGAGGTTAACATGATTTCTAGAATCAAACCGAAATGTGATGTCAATTTTTTAAATCACACACACTTTATTGTCATTAAACACAGTTCATAGTTTTATTGTTCCTAGCCAAGTTTAGACATATTATATTAATGTTATATTGACCATATGAAAAATTTAACAACTTGCATAGCAGTAGTTAACTAATATGGTGAACCTTAATTTTCCAACCTTAAACCCCACACAGAATAATCTCCATTTGCTATACTAGTATTGACTCTATTTTATTAAGGCCTTACATAAAAAAAATAATAATAATAATAAAAAAAGCAGTCAACTATACATTTTGTACATCGCTTCATCAGATTCCCACTGTACTTATTTGCCAACATCATGGGTGCTTTTAAGTAAACAGGTGCATCTGGCTATTTATAAAGCACAACTGATGACCTGATGATTGTATTTTAGTCCTCATAAAATAGTGTCTCAGACAAATCAAATCAAATAAACTTTATTTATATAGCACGTTTCATGCAGCACACTGTAACACAAAGTGCTCTACGGGGAACAAAAACAGACATGGCCCTCAGAGAGTACGCTACTAAGGTCATAACATCCTGTATACACCTTTTGTTCTCAGGGGAGAGGGAAGTGGGCTGCCTTCACTAAACCCCTAAAGTAAAGCCATTTAATTGAATGTGTTTTACATGATAACTGTTTTATTGACTAGAGGTTTACTATTATTATTATTATTATTATTATTATTGCTAAAGGCACTGCAGGTGTGAAGTCTGTGAACCTTATTTCTTTACTAGATACCATTTGTGCAGCCTGACAGAATCATAGAAATGTGCAGAAGTTATGACATAAATGTAAAGTTTATTTGTCTCATTCCATCAGTTTACAAAGTTTAACAAAAAAAGAGGGTATCGTTTCACCAGTACAGAAATATTTGGATTATTTGTGCAAACTCAAACTAGTTTACAAAGGAATCATTCTTTACTGGTATGGTTTGATATATGCACAGTTACTGTTCCTGCTATTTAGTTAACAAGGAAGATATTCACCAGTAAAAAAAAGTGTTTGGCTTATTTGACAAAGTTAATGCACCAATTCCAAACAAAAATAAAAAATAAAGCTGGTAAATACTGTATATTAAAAAATGAGGAAAACAAAAAATGAAATTTATAACTAACAAATCATTTCAAGCTGAACAATCATCTTTCAAGCTGTTGAATCATTTTACAATCTGAACTGTTTTTATCTATGTAAAAGAAATCACATCTTATCATTTTATTGATCTGGTCTGATACATGCACAGTTACTAATATTTATTTAACATCCTGTTCACTGTCTGCATCAGCTGTGATACTTGAGGTTGATGTGAGGTTGTATTTTCAAAGAGAACACACCTTCCACCACACTGTCTAACTATGTTCTTGAGTTCAGGCCCGGGTTCATGCAGATAATCCTTTAAGGTAGTTTCATCACTCTGCAGCTCTTCTCCATGGGTAAACAGGATGATTGTTTGATCTTTAACTTTGGGACCAAAACATTTTTCAATCTTTTTCAGTATGTCTCTCTCATCATCTGTGAATCTGCCAACTTTTATCACAAGTAAGTAAACACAAGGATCTGACTGACAGAGCTGTCTGCACTGTGTCACATGATGGTTCTTAACTGCTGGTTCTATTCCATTAACAAAGATGTCTGGGGTATCAATGACACGTACACATGTACCATTTATCACAGTTTCTAATGCCTGACACTCTTTTGTCACCCGCTCTGAACTGGCTTTGGACTCAAACCTTTTCTCTCCAAGGATTGTGTTTCCAGTCGCACTCTTTCCAGTCCCAGACATTCCCAGCAGAACAAGATTCATTTTGTTGCCAAGGAGATTTTCTGCATTGATGTAGAATAAAAATATTAAGTTTGTAATAATAATTCACAACTGTTCAAACATATCTTGAAAACACTACTCTCATCTTTTTAAACTCTTCCTATTGTCAGTGAAGGATCCTGTGCAACATCTGATCTGAGTAAAAAGCCAAATAACAGTTTATTTGGGATGCAAAAAAAGCTTTTGGCCAAATTAATTAACCCATACAAACACACAAGGCTGTGGCTTACCTGTCCTACTGGTTTGAGTGTGTAGTTGATCAGCTGACCTATAAAACAGAATCATATTAACTGACCTGGAACCTTTTTGAAGAGTTAAGCCATGTGTGGCCATGAAAGGAAATACCACATATACAAAAGAACATCACAATAAATTAGCAGCACACATAACCTATTTACCTCTTCATAGTTTGCATGATATTTCCATCCTCATTTGGTCTTCTCAGTTTACTGAATAACTCATCCACAGTACAGAACTTGAATGGGTAAGATTCTTTAACTTTCCATCCTAATGGCAGCACAACTAGGAACTTATCTGTGGGTTTCCCAGTTATCTCCTGCAGCTTTTTTACATCATTCCAAACATGATCTGTTGTAAACCCATCCCCCACCACAAACAAACACCAGTCAGGGTCTTGTTTTGAAGAAAAATCAGTTATTTCCTCTATTGATTTGTATAAGTTTGGGGTAAATGTGACCTCATATCTGTCATTTTTATATGTTTCAATTTTCACATCACTACTTCTCTGTGCAAATACATCTCTCCCCAGGATGACAGACACTAGATTTTTCTTCAGATTATCTTCAGTCCCCAGTAAAACAATTGAAATATTTTCTGTGGAAAAGCACAATAAAGGTTATATTATAACTATGCCATAAAAAAATCTGTATTTGTTCGCATTTCCCTTGATAATACAAAAGGCTTTCCTTTCACTCTGACGGTACTGTCTTACTAACACAGATCAATCAGAATATTATCATCAATCATGCTGTATAGAAAGTTATTATGATCACACTTACTGTCAGACATGGTTCTCAGATCCAGAGCAGTAGAGTACAGCAGACAAGCTGTGTGTTATCTGCAGAATCACTGGTCTGCACCTGTTTATGTAGGGCTGTTATGCAACTGGGGTGTGTCAGCTGCAAAGCTACGGTATAAATGAACATCTTTAACAAATGTTATAAGATTCATTTTCAGCTGTACAGAGACAACAGTGCGGAGAAAAGATGGATTCAGTTTCTGAAGGTGACATTTCAACTGTATTTAACTGATGCTTGCTTTAAATGAATCATGATGTTTTTATATTAACTAAATTATTCTTTCAGGAACCTAAACATAAGTTCTGTTTTTTTTCAGGTCCTGATTTAAGAATTGTGATGATTGGAAAAACTGGTGTGGGCAAGAGTGCTGTTGGAAACACCATCCTGGGAGAGAAGCGTTTCAAATCCCGTCCCTCTGCTGGATCAGTGACTGAGACCTGTGAGAAACATATAACACAATGGGGTAACAGAGTGGTGAGTGTGGTAGACACACCAGGGATCCTGGACACAGGGAAAACCAAAGAGTTCATCAAAAAAGAAATCATAAAATGTGTCAAAGTCTCATGTCCTGGTCCTCATGTGTTCCTGCTGGTCATCGCAGTCGGTCGATTCACAACTGAAGAGAAAAACTCAGTGGAAGCCCTGCAAGCGCTGTTTGGTCCAAAAGCAAACCAGTACATGATTGTGTTGTTCACTAATGGTGATAAACTCGAAGACACAACCATACAAGAGTATGTACGTGAGGGCAGCCCAGACCTCCAGCGAGTCATCCAGAGCTGTGGAGGCAGGTTCCACGTCTTTGACAACAAGAAAAGTGACAAAAAGCAAGTGGTGGAACTGATCAAAAAGATTGATGACATGGTTGCTGTAAACGGGGTAGGATACTACACAGATGCCATGTATGAGGAAGTTCAGGCTGCCACCTTAATAAAAAAAATGAGAGCAGAAGACTTGGATGATTACAGTTTGACATTTGGTGGTTCATTGGTGGAGCGTATTGCCACTTTCCTAGCATTACTAAAAAGACTGTAAAACAGAATCCATAGTCAAATGCAACACCAAATGTTGATTAAAGGATTTTTAAATAACAAAATATTGTAATACAATGTGAGCATGTGACTACTTCATGGGTATCCTATCCAATAATACACCGGAGAAAGGAAAGGTGTTATACAAATGAAATTATCATTATTAAAGAAATATTGTAAACTGTAGTTAAATGATGAAAATGAAAAAAAAAATGTTTAAGAATGTAAATAAATTTTTTCATTGTAATTTGAAATTTTTACATAAATTGGTGAAGCATAGAGTTACTTGAAAAATAAAAACTCAAAGTGAAGTGAAATGAAATGATTGGAGACAGAAGTGTTTATTGAAAGTAATTTTACTGAATGTAATCACTAAAACAAACAAATTGTATTAGTCTGGTGATGATCATAAAGTTCATAAATTATTTTCTCTTGGTAAAGTTTTATGAATCCAAAACTGTTGTTAGGAATAACTAATAGTCCTAATTGGAAAGGGTTTCAATGGAAGATTACTTCAGAACAATGCTGGAGGGAATGAAACTACATATATACTGGCAAAAAGTGCCAAAATGCATTTATAGAAGTAGCATTAGAACATCAATCTTAGGCGATAGGGATATTACCAGATGATCTTGAAGACAGTTCTGCTGTATATTTTAATGTAATACTGCACATAATGAAATATTGTGATGATGAATAATCTGCATTTAGCCAACATTTTCTGTGTTGTTGTGCTTTGCCCTTGATAGATAGGGTCAAAGTAACTAACAGCCCCCTATCCACAATTGTACTGTATATGATTTTTTTTAATGTATGTTTTTATGTTTTCAACTTGTGCTGTTAAATGTTTTTATTTTTTATTTGTATTTTTTTTTTGTAAAACACATTGAGTTGCCCTTGGGATGACATGCACTACAGTATAAATAAAGCTGGCTTGTCTGGCCTAATAATGACTTTTATTGTTATTATTATTATAAACAGATTTTCACAGTTATTTGTTATTTGATTCCATGCACCATGCTGCTCACATCCTCCTTTACAGTAGGACTGTTTCAATATTATGGGATTTTAGGGCTGCTGAGCCGAGCAATAGTTAAACAGATTATCATTATCTATTTGTATGGAATTGTTAAGCACTACTTTTCATATGATATCATATGAAATTAAATACATGCTGTGTGCACCTGTGCAACCATGTCTCACCGCAGTTCTTAAAATAGCTCCAAAATATTATCCACTGATTGATGTCCACTAACCCAGGAGCATCATATAGTACTTTGAAAATACAGGTATGAGTGAGACATTATTCAACATTTAAGCAAGAAATTTTACCCCTGTTATGTCTTTATCAGTCTGGATAATTCACTGATGATTCTATCCTCCACCTGTGAGCAATTCATTTTGTTTCTGCTGTTTCTGACTATAGTGGGAATGACTACATTAGCCTACCCATGATCTTCACTGTGTGTTAATTTTTAGGAGGAATAAAACAAGAAATAAAGTCTCACATCTTCTGTTCATTGTTGTCTACAGCCTCTGTGGCTAAAATACACACTCTGGGCTACTAAAGGTCAGCGTGCCTGAAAATATGCAAACTTGGTTTGCATCTTTCGAAGGTGCAAGATAATGCTTTCTCATATGTCGGTTTTTCTGATAATTCTTTGTTGCTGCTCTAACTCTTAACCTTTTCCATAGAACCTGATCACATTTCATTTTGTGCTTGCAGATTTCTGCTCATCCAAACTCTCCAGTAAGACACAAAACCCTCATTTAAATACTGCTGTCTCCACACTGTTGCTCCTGTTTTCATTTATTATTCTTAGTAGATCACCTGCAAAACACACGCAAACTAAACACACTATCCATTGCACTGTGCACACAATTTAGGACAATCTAGTAGTAAATCATACCCACTGTGTATGTATAACAAGGCTGTGAAAACAGGATTAACATCAGTATTTTGAAATGAGAATATTATCAGTGAGTAGGACTCAGACTGAATTACATGAATATTTAAATCCAGCTACATGTTGATTTTGATCCATTTTAGTTGGGTCTTAATTGCTAACATCAGGAAACT
>JANJYP010155528.1:0-21018 GCA_024605115.1 Rastrelliger brachysoma
GACATGGAGAAGATCTGGCATCACACCTTCTACAACGAGCTGAGAGTTGCCCCTGAGGAGCACCCTGTCCTGCTCACAGAGGCTCCCCTGAACCCCAAAGCCAACAGGGAGAAGATGACCCAGGTATAAATCCATGTCTGTGCACATGTGTAGTTTTAGCATATCTACTTTAGGCAGACAGTACATTTATTTTACTGTTAAACAGTTACCTCATTTCCTCCTTGGTTTCCTTCTCCATTCCATTCTCACTTGCTCCTTCCTCCCCCTCTCCTCCAGGACCCCTCTCCTCCTATAAGATGATCTATCATCAACAGGTCTCTTGACTGTGTGCCTTATCTGCACTTGTCTAGAATGTTTAGCTGAGCCACTAGATCAGCACCTAATAGACATCTGACATGCACAAGTGTGAAGGAATGTTGACTTTCTGCACTTTTATTCTACTAACTTGAATCTGAGCCTCACTCTTCATGCATGTAGTGGGTGCAGTGGCTACACAAGCTAAAGAACGTCTTACAGTGATTTGAAAATATTAAAGTGTCATCTTCTCTTCTTACAGATTATGTTCGAGACCTTCAACACCCCCGCCATGTACGTTGCCATCCAGGCTGTGCTGTCCCTGTATGCCTCTGGTCGTACCACCGGTATCGTCATGGACTCCGGTGATGGTGTGACCCACACAGTGCCCATCTACGAGGGTTATGCCCTGCCCCACGCCATCCTGCGTCTGGACTTGGCCGGCCGCGACCTCACAGACTACCTCATGAAGATCCTGACAGAGCGTGGCTACTCCTTCACCACCACAGCCGAGAGGGAAATCGTGCGTGACATCAAGGAGAAGCTGTGCTATGTCGCCCTGGACTTCGAGCAGGAGATGGGCACTGCTGCTTCCTCCTCCTCCCTGGAGAAGAGCTACGAGCTGCCTGACGGACAGGTCATCACCATCGGCAATGAGAGGTTCCGTTGCCCCGAGGCCCTCTTCCAGCCTTCCTTCCTGGGTATGTTTCCCAACCAAAGCCAAACATGCATTGCATGCTTAAACATACTGAACCCTCATGGTTACCTTGCACTTCACCTGCTCACTGACCATTTTGTTTCTGCTCTCAGGTATGGAATCTTGCGGAATCCATGAGACCACCTACAACAGCATCATGAAGTGCGACGTCGACATCCGTAAGGACCTGTACGCCAACACCGTGCTGTCCGGAGGTACCACCATGTACCCTGGCATCGCCGACAGGATGCAGAAGGAGATCACAGCCCTGGCCCCATCCACCATGAAGATCAAGGTGAGTTGACTGCTTCAAAGCAGCAGATTGTTGCAGTTAACAAGACTAGTTAATGCAGATTTGAACAGTTGGTCTTGTATTCTAATGGATCTCTTGTCTTGCAGATCATTGCCCCACCTGAGCGTAAATACTCTGTCTGGATCGGAGGCTCCATCCTGGCCTCTCTGTCCACCTTCCAGCAGATGTGGATCAGCAAGCAGGAGTACGATGAGTCCGGCCCCTCCATCGTCCACCGCAAATGCTTCTAAACAGACTGTTCCTCCTCCCCCTCCCCAACCAAACGCCCAAACAACTTCAGCTCTGTGCAAAACAACCACACACAACACATTTCTCATACACACTCAGGCGCAGAGCCTAGACGACCATTGGCATGGCTTCAGTTATTTTTGGCGCTTGACTCAGGATTTTAAAAAAACTGGAACGATGAAGGAGACAATAATGTTTTTGGCTAGGTTAAAAAAAAAAGCACCCCAGGTCTCTGCAGTGCATCTGGGGACTTAAAAAAATGTACATTTTGTTTTTCTTTGAGTCATTCCAAATGTTTGTTAACTGCATTGTTCAGACACATGATTCCAAATGTTAACTGCATTGTTCAGACACGTATTCGCCTCTGTGAAGGCTGCCCAGTGGTTGGCGCATACTTAAACATGGTTGTAGTATCGCTTGTATGTAAATTATGTCTGGGTTTTTTGTACTTTCAGCCTTAAAAATATCTTGGTCCTGTTAATTTTTTTTTTGTTTTTGTTATGCAAAACCCAATCGTGACCTCTTCTCCCCCCTGTTGGAAGTGTCATCCTGGGGTGGTGGGGCAACGGGTCTCGAAGTGATGGGGTAACATGGGGTGCCAGACCGGTGGGGCCAACCTGTACACTGACTAAACAATCCCAATAAAGTGCACATGTGTTCCGATGTGATGTCTGACTATTGTCTTCCTTGAAATGTTTCACTAGTTGCTGACTTGGAATTGCAATAATTCTAAGCTTCACAGCAGGTTCAAGTAGGAATAAATATACTTAGGTGACTACATGCTTAAGTGCTGTAAACAATATTTAGTTGTGCAGTAAGACACTATTTGGAGGGTAAGCCTGTTGCAGTAATTCTCATATTTGTAGCAGCTAGCACTCTTAGCCTTAACATCTAGTCTTCAAATATCAAACCTAAACCAATTTTCCACAGTACTTAAACAAGGAAAAAGTCAGCCTGCAATAAAGTCAGATGCTTTCTAGCAGCTACTTCACANTCAAATATCAAACCTAAACCAATTTTCCACAGTACTTAAACAAGGAAAAAGTTAGCCTGCAATAAAGTCAGATGCTTTCTAGCAGCTACTTCACAAAATACTAAAAGTTATACTTTATCTTAGAACAAAGCCATCTAAAATCATATCTAGTCTAGATACTATAAGCATGAATCTCAGGGATTGCATAATGCCATGTTGAATAAGTCATTTTTAGACAATATCTAATATCTGAGAATTGTCAAAATGAGATAAATGAGGCTATGACTCATTTAATATACATGTAGAGGCAGTAATCTGTTGAATTTACAAACATGCAGTGTATTAAAATGCTGAGTCTGAAGCACCCTTCTCTCACCTGTGCTCAGATTTCAGGACTTCAGTCCTGTTAACCACTACAGTGAAGCTATGTGCTGAAATGCTTTATGAGATACCAAGGTTTATCTAGGGATCAATGATCTAATGTACTTTGATCCTATATTGGAAGTATGATCTGATCCTCACATTCCATCTTACTGTACTGGAGCTAGCAACAATCAAGTATTTTTCTGAGTACTGTAAATTAACAGACATGCTCTTATGTGCTAGATTAGAACTCCTGACAGGTTTGTCATGTCAGGCATGGGCATGAAGAAATATACCACAAACAGCACAATTAAAACATACTCCCAAGTATTTTACAACATCTTAGATTACACAAGGCGTGGTTGTGTGGCATTACCAAATCACCTGATCCAATCTCATGAGCAAAGCCTCATCAGTTCACACCGTCCTCATGGCACCATACTTCTCCACTTTCACCTACTTTTATCATTTCTAGATATGAAGTACAAAACATGTGAGTGCAATTCATTTATTTATGGTTTATTTGATAAGGACAGTAACTGTATATATAGACAAACTGAAAACAGCTGTCCGATGCAACTATGATAGTGTTTATAGCAGATGTTAATTTGCAACAGCTGTCAGAAGAGAAAAGAGAACTGAGTACAGCAAGATGCAATAAAACTCACATTTAGTAGTAACATAGCCACAGAAAAATAGACATGAGGAATCTTGTTGCTGAAATAACCAGGATTTACTTGTTCTCTAAAACCACATTTAAAGTGATCAGGTAGCCAGTTCCAGTACTAAAGAAAAATCTGTTTGAGCAAAGTGGAGCTACTTTGCAGGATGAAACTTTACAGCTGCTGCTTAAAGCCGCTCTGCTGGACTTGCTGAAGCTCTGTAGTCTCTTGGTGTATTTGCAGAAAGGCAGAGGGAGAAAGCTTTGCATAATGAAAATCAATAAAGTTTGCCAAACATTAAATCTTCAGGGTTCTATTGTTAAGACTATGGATTTGGTTACTGACTGGTTGACCTGGGACCAGATAGTTAAACCAGAGGACAACTTTAGAAATAGCAAGGCAGAGTCCATTGTCAAGCAGTTTCTTATCATCGTACAAGCCTTGATCATTGAGCTAATCTTTTTATAATGGTTTTAATTGTGAATCTAAAACTGTCATTAAATACCTCACCTGTTACATGTTTGATGATATGACCTTTAATTCTGATAGTGAAGGTTACTTCTTGTTAGAAAAACAGGTACACTTTGTTTTCTTAGTGTTTAATATTGACCCAAGCAGATACCTTTTCTTTATCCACAGTCCTCATATTTAAAAGGCTGCCTCTTCACTGATGTTTACATCTGTTTACACTGATCACAATGACTTCAACATTTGTCCATAGTTACTTTTTTTAGTCCATCTCCTCCAGAAATAAGACAAAGACACATTAGATCTTGAGTTATGGATTAATTTTATAGTTTGATATCTTTTATGAAACACTGAAAAACACCACGATCAGAACTCTAAATTTGCAGCAGTTGCACGCTTTAAACAGCAGATGGCGATAAAAGCCCATTTAATTGTGCTATAAAAGTCAGGCATGACTGTACTACATGTGCACAACGCCTTCATTTTCTCTGTCTCAACCCATGAACTCATCTTCAAGCATGTGCAAAAATCCTTATTTAAACACATGTTGTATATGTAAGGTGTGTGAATGTGTATAAATCCCTATCTTTGGTTCATAAAGTTGAATTTGATGTTGATTTAGTGAGTAAAGGGATGAAAGATGGAGTGTGCCACTAAAGCTGATCTTTTATGGCAGCTTTCCTAGAATGTTGGAGAAAGATCCTTTGCTGATATGACGGCACATTTCCTGTCCACATCTAAAAACGGATCCACACCATTTGCATATTACAGAGATGGAAGAGGATAAGATGGATGGCACAGCCCCACCCTCATGTTCTATGCATCATATCCTGTTTCTGTGTATGACACTACACATCCAGCACCAGGCAAAGTCACACTGAGTCCATTAGTCAGGCTGTCCCGCTTTCATGCTGCACTCTGGGCTACACGAAGGCACCTGGTGATATATGATGAGCCCGGAGGGTTGTTTGAGGGAACACGGAGGCCTGTGTGCCTGCAAGTGAGTGCTGATATGAATTCATATATGCATCCATTAAGTCAGGCTGCTTGCTGCAATCACACACACACACACACACACACACACACACTGAAGATCAAGTGGGATTGGTATTGGAAATTTATTCCATCTCACTGCAGCTCCCTCTGTGATTCTGCTGAGACTGCTTCCCTCTGATATCCTTTTACTGCCACGCCAGCAAAACACTGTGCTTGGCATGCGTGTGTGTAGTTTACTGTACAAGTGTGTGTGTGTATATGTTGGTGCAGCCATACTCCATCTTTTCTGCACTTGTCGAGGTTATTGTGCGTGTGTTGGCTGCTTGTTGTCCGTGCACGCTTGCAGGTTTGAGTGTTGCAGGTGTCTGTGAATGAGGCACTTGAGCAAAAATGTGTGTTAGAGCACAATATAGTCCTTTGAGAGATGACACAGAAGGAGGAAGAGGGAGGGGGACCAATTTGTTAGAAAATGAGGCTGACAGTGTTCCTTACAACTGAGAGCTTTACAGCAGCTCCATCGGTCAGGTCATTGATCCACCCAGCATGCAGTTCTCCTCATTCCCCAACAGATGGGGTCACCACACTGTGCGAATGTATGTCTGGCTGGTAAAGTAGGTGAAAGGCAAATAGAAGGCTACCACAGCTGACAGAAGGAGGCCAGCAGAGAGTAATAGGAGATATTCACAACTGGTAGTTCCTCTTTTTTTTTTTTTTTTTTTTTTTTTTAAGCCTAAGAGTGATTTGCATTCTACTGAGGGCGACATGTTGACTGACGGTAATGCACAGTTATCCCTGGGAATATTATAACATTTGATTGATTGACAGCAATGAAAAGTGGCCATTTGGCTCATTTCTGATTTTTTTTGTCTTCTTTTTATTTTACATGTCAAAGTTTTAAAAAAATAGAAAAAAATCATGGATGCACAACAAACAAAAATATCAGATTAAAAAAAGGAAACGATAGAAGATGTGCATGTGTGTGTGTGTGTGTGGAAGGGGGGCAGGTGGAGGGTTAAAAGGTGTGTAGGTCTTTTTCTTGAGGTTTCAGCGGCCTTGAATCCTTACCACTGCAGATTTACCCAGCAGCAGATGTGTGTTGCGTCAGTATTTCTTTATAGTTGTGGCCGGGGTTAGATTTCTTAAGAAAAAACCTGCAATTTCTCAGAGCTCTAACCGCACGGCTCAGGCACAGGAACAGGCACCAAAAATACATACTCTGTGCATGCAAGCTTGCTCGTGCACCCTGCATGCACGGATGACAACCCGCCGTCCTCCTCCTCCTCCTCTTACTAACCCCCACATCCTCCATCTCGGTTCAGCAGTGGCAGATGGGAATCACTTTACTGTGACTCCCATGTGTGTCCTTGTCTCAGCAGTATTCTCCACAAATAAGAGTGTTTATTTTGAATTGATTCAAACTGAAATCAATTTGCAGTCTTTTCATTGTTTTTTACCCCCACCCCCTTTTTTGGCAGGGATATGAACACATAGAGTAACATTAAATGGTAACTTTTAAAGTCTGTCTTTAAACAACAGCGATGTGCCTAAATAAACACTGAAAGACATTTTGTTTTGCGCTGGGTAATTGTTCCTCCTGCTGATAATGGCTATTTAAATAATGCACTGTCACTGTGACTGATGATGATGGGGTGCTTGAACAGTCTGAGTTCAACAAATCAAGATGCTTCCACAGATGTAGACTTTTCAATGCTCAAATCACCCCTTTTGTTTTCCTGTTGAGCTGCGGCAATGACAGCAACAAAAAGAGGAGAATTTGGCACTAAAAAGGAAACAACTTTGAAAGATATCAACTAATCAAGGTGGCTGAGGTCTCATATTAGCTTCAGATAAAGTTTTAAATATATTTTTTTTGCATGGAGGGAGGCCTGTGGATTTTGTCTCCAATCATATACATTTAAAAAAAACAAAAAAACACGAGGGGTCAGTTAAGTGTCAGCCAGAACAGGAGGAGTGATTGCAGTAAGAAAAACATGCATCAATNGCTAGAACAGGAGGAGTGATTGCAGTAAGAAAAACATGCATCAATGTGCATTTGGACACCTGACTATTATTTTTGAGACTGGCTTGAAAAATTGTGATCTACCCTTTAATATAGCAGATGTAGGGAATTTTAACTACAGGTCTTAGACTTGATTTGATGTGGCTGAAATTGGGTTGACGTATTTATTTGTGTTGCGTGTGTGGCTCAGCGTGGCTAACATAAACTACACTTTGTAATATATGTGAAGCACATATAATCACATATGTGCATGCATCTCACACATTGCACGTTCATCCCAACAGAACTGAGTATATTGTAACTGGGAATATTTGTAGGGACAATCAGCATCTAGATTTTTTTTTTTTTTTTTTTTGGGCATTCATGCCATCTGACTACTTTATGCTCAGTTGTCAGGGTGGAGTGAGTGTTTGTCCTCCAGCAGTAAGCTCCTCACCCTCCTCCCCCCTCCAGTGGTCCACCATAAAACCCTGCAAGGCACTGTCTGATGATTGACAGGTACCCCATGAGAACTGTATGTGTGTGTGTGTTTCACGTGGGGGTTGGTGTGTATTTGTGTATGTGTGTGTGTGGTGATGTCAGTCATCTAAGACTCTAAGCGGCATGTTTATTACATATGTGTGTGTTTGCCTGTGTGAGCATGCACATGTTCGGTGCAGCCCATCAGAAAATATGACACTGCAATTAGCCTTCTCTACAATCATGTTGGGATTTGTCTTGCTGCAATGCAGTGGCTGTACAGTGCCTGTGCAAAGCATGAGATAAAGTATGATGAATGATTTAGCCCTTTGGGTAATACTGCCTCTATGTGTGTGTATGAGAGAGAGAGAGAGAGAGAGAGAGAGAGAGAGAGAGAGAGCAGTTTGGGTGGGGTCATATGAGATCTGGACTGTTGTTTATTGCTACTTTTTTATTTGTCAGTTTATGGAGAAAATGTATTGGAAATGGGAGCAGACATTCATTTATGTGTGGTGAGGCTTTAAGATATGTGCTCATGAAGGAGAGACATCTTCCACTATTTATTTATTTATTTATGTATTTCTTTTCCAGGGAGGAGTGAACCCCCAGCTGAATTAATCAGTACTGTCTATGTGCTCTGTCCCCTGTGGGTTAATGCAGCCACACACCCGGAGAAAAGCCTGGCTGCCAAATCAAATCATTTACCTGATCCCTCAACTGATAAGACAGAATTAACCCAAACCCCAACAATGATATTTGGACAGTGACAGTGCTAGGGGTTGATGTGAGATATGCTGTCCACTTGAATATAAAAGAGGGTAAAAATAAGGGGGGGGGGGTTGAGATACAGTCAGCCAGTGATTACAAATGTTCCCTTTCTGTGATGTTTGGTTCACAGTATAAAAACAAAGTTGGTGGGATGAAAAATCGTCTGTGGTGTTGTATTGACTCAGCAGCATTTCAGCCCATAAATCATGCTTTTCAGTACTTTTCCACTGCAGCCCCACATAGAGGACAAGCTCTGAGCTTTATGTTGGACCATCCTCAAAGAACCCAGTTGGTGTATGAGCTATAAAAAAACATAATCTACCAAATGGTCCCATCTGCTCCCGCTGTAACGCATCCCTGTGAAGGGCTTAACCTAGAAATAAACAGATATTAGATATCCGTGTTATTACGTCTAATCAAAAAGCTGAGAACCTGAACATAAATCACAGATCAGTTCCAGCATGAGTTCACCCTGTTGATAAGTGGATGGAGAGTGCAATGAGGAGTTTTGAACTTGTCTTTGAGCAGTTATTTGTCAAATGTATTTCATTACGTGGCAGATATTCATGTTTACAGTATGTCAGGCTATCATTATTTAGGGCAGTCTGTGGTGTAAGCAGTAATACAGGCCATGCTGCAGCCCTGCGTTAAATGTTGTTTTAATTGACAGTAAATGCACCTAGAAGATTGGTGGGGGTATTTTATGTTTTGTTTTTAATGATTGAATTGTTATTACGCTCATTCATAAAAAATGCATGAATTCCACCACCTAACACATACATCAGCCATACCCACCTCAAAGTGTATCGAGATAACCCCCCACGATCGGCGCGGTATTTGACAAGAAAAACAACACGGCGAAGACGAAACCTGCCTCCTGCTTGTAGCGTGAAAAGAAAGCAACAATGGGGCCCTAATCTGAAGGCATTGTCTGAATTCCCAGTCGGGGCTATTTGGAGAACAAAGGCAGGCTTGGTCCCCTCGGACGGACCAGGACGGGACATCACTCTGATCTCCCTCCGCCTAGTAATTCCCTCCCCGGGTCCCGTCAGAGGTGACAGCCGCTGCGAGCAGACAGGTCAGCAGGGTGAGGACTGTTGCTGCGCGGCCTCTTCTTTTTGCACAGCTCGGCAGTTGATGTCCGATTGGGCAAAAATAAAATAAATAAATAAAAACACAAACCGAGGTGTGGCCATCGAGGGTGTCGTGAGCTCACCGAAACACCAGAACAATAACAACAACAACCCAGCGGGATCATGATTCCGGTGCAGCTGTGGGCACAGTCCGCGTGTCCAATGTTCTCTGACTTCTCCTTCGGCGTTGTAGCTCTCCGCCGTAGCGCCTCCTTTCCTCCAGCGGAGGGTGGCCTTGAAACCGACACAGTGAGGAGGAGGAGGGGCCGAAGAAGTGGAGTGGTGGCGGGGTGACATGGGCAGCTTGAAACCGCGTCAGATTTTTTTAATCAACATTTTTTGCAACAACGTAACACGTAGCGGTTTACTTCAAAGAAAACTTGTTGATAATAAAAATATAGCCAATATATACATATCCGCTAGAGTCGGTGCGCGCGAGGAGGAATGGAGAGATAGGGTTAGTTCACACCAAAGGTCGAACCCCCCACCCTCTCTGAATTTTAGCATAGCAGTAAATGAGAACGCCACTTTTTCTCCTCTTCTAATGCAAATCTGTGTGTGTCCTCTCAGCTTCGGCCCAGATTATGCGAAAGGAGACACCCAGCGTTGCTTCACCCTGTTCCGGGCATTTGCATACAGAAAGCTGGGCATTATTCCTCGGTTGGAAATGGTAGCGGGAATAAAAAATGAAGCGGTCATGAACAATGACAAGTCTCTGTGTGTTCCTGGTTAATAGGATAGAGGTCCAAGATGCCTTGACCAAGTGAAATCAGTCTACGGCTCCAGAAAATCACTGTGATGATTATGTAGATATAATAAAGATGAAGCAAAGGTCTCCCAAACTGTTAAACTCTTCATTTATGTTCTAGTCAAATGTTCAAATTGCTTGATGTGGGCTACATAAAAGTGGCAACACACTTCGTGGTGTCTAGTGCAATAACATTAAGATTATTGCTATTGCATGGACATCCTCAAAGCCCGCATGCATCCTTTTAACCCATAAACATAATTATTATAGCTCCAATTGGGTCTGCCAATTATGGGGCAATAATTCGTAAATTGCAGTCGCCCAAAATGAAATTAAATAATTCAGTTAGAATTAATAGAGAGGCTTTAAGAAATTGAGAGATTGTTATCTTAAGTTTTAATGTTGATGTTTCAGGCGCATTTGATTCTGCAGCGTTTAAGGATGGGGGTGGGGGGTTATGTAAAGTAATTTACTCACTCAGGTGATTATCCACTTCCTCCTAGTGAGACTAAAGTAAACTAAAACCACATCAAAAACAAACGCAATATTTTATAACACCCCCATATTTTCCGCTTCCCAATGTTTGCGCGTCTATTATAATCAGCGTGTAAATGGGAGGGGCGTGCAGGGGGAGTTATGGTGTGTGTGTGTGTGTGTGTGTGGGGGGGGGGGGGGGTCGCCTTGACGCTTGCCCCCACCACCATCCTCCCCACACCCTTGAGTTCTGATCACTCAGTCTTGAAGGGAGAGGGGACCTTGAAACTGCTCAACCTCCTTGCTCCATAATTGGTTTTATAGTGCTGGCGAGCGGCCAGTGTTTTTTTTAACGTTGGGAACTTTTATTGACACTCCACGTAGCCAATCAGAGCATAGCTTGTCTCAGACGTACAGGGCTGGGCTGGGGTTGGGTGGGCGAGAGCGAGAGGGGCGGGGCTTGCAAAACAATGCTGTGTTTCATTGCTGAGGAGTTTACGGACGCGTCAGGGGCTCTCTCTCCCCCCTGTTATCCCCCAGTTTACCTTCGGACGAGCCTGTAATGGACTCTTCCAGTTCTTCCAGCAACCTGGACGGATTTTGAAAATCGTTTGCATTTTTAGCTCCTTCCTCAGATTTCCTCCTCTTTCAAGTAAGCGCTCAGCATGTTGTTTTTTTCCTTGTTTGGGGTTTTCCTTTTCCAGCTGAAGTGTCAGACTTCTCCGCGTTTTAAAGCATAATTTGGTTTGTTAAATGTAAGTGAAAAGGGCGCGGGGGTTATTACATACGCGCTTTTATATTTTTATGATGTTGTTGGCGGCGTAAAAAACCCCACCGTGAGACGTTTCCTCCGAGAAAGTTTTTGCTTGTCGTTAATGGAACCGTGAAAAGTTTGAAACGTGGCTGTGACGCCGTGCTCCTCCGCCGCCGTGCCGCATGGATCACAGCCGAGGATGATACAGTGTAACTCGGCCACGGACTCTGTTTAAGAGCGCTCAGAGGCAAAATTTGTCTTTCAGTGAATTTTTGTAAGGGAAGAAAAGGATTATTGTGATATCTTGAACGACCCATTCTTCAGATCCCGCCCGCCTGGATATCACGAGTCATGGCTGTAATGTGCTCGCTTGCAGCCTTTGAAGGTTAACTCGACTTTCGCCTTGTTTTAAACTTAAATCCACAGCTTGTTAAACTCTCGGTCTTTAACTACACTTCATTTTGGGCTTCATTTGGATATGTTAAAAACTAGCAGGCTATAATAAGATTCCCCAAAGGCGTACAATTTGCCCTAAGATAAAGTCGCAATTGCTTGTTGTTGTTGTTGTGCTTAAAGTAACTTTTAGATTATTTTATTGTTTTTTAATATTAATCTAGGCACATAATTAATATATCTGCGAAGATTATGGTCTTGCATCTGTTTAAAGTAGTCACTAAAATAGTCCTTTTAGTGAATTAAGGCGCATTGCTCGGGTGGATACAGCTTAAACAGAATTATCCTTCCATTTATAATGGAAGGCTAAAAGACATTATTATACCATAATAGCGCTTCAAACGTAGCTTCAGATGGTAAAGCGATGATAACATTGCATATTAAATGAGGTTTTGGTGTTTTTAAAGGACTCAAGTGTTTACGGGCTAGATGGTGATTTCTTTCCTTGGACAGCACCCATGTCCATTTGCGAGCTAACCCGGACTAAATTCGCATATGTGGGCAACAAAACACCGCTAAGCCCGCTGATTAATGATGCAGGCTTTTGCAACCTTATTTATTTTTAACCCGTTTGAAATTTATATTTGATGCGCCTCCAGTATTTATGGTGTATTGGCTTACAGGGCCTACATTGCTGGTTTACGGTGTAGAAAAACAGCGGGGTAATCGGAAAAGGTAGAATAGGTTATTAAAATTTGACCGTGTGCGTTTCCATCACGGGATCGCAGGGTATCTTCATGGCCGGAGCAGAGCGGTATCTCCTGGCTGTGTTTCTCTGGGAAGCGAAGCTCCGGAGCGGCTGCCTGCTCGGTGTGCAGTGGGGGTGGAGTGCCGCTGCTCGTTCGCACACACATTAGATCATAATATTGTAGATATAAGTTAAAGCTTCTTTAAAGCTGCTATTTTTCATATATCAGGAGCAACTCGTATAATAATACCGCCGATCGGCTAATAGTCAATGTTGAGTTTTTAAGTGCTTTTCCAAACTGCGTCATTGCACGTATGGGCCGCCTGTTCGCTGAAAAGAGAAGAAATCCTAACTACCAGTTCCCAACAGTTTGCTAAGATTGTGTATCAAGCGATTTTTCTCATGTTTTATTTTCTAGGTCAGCAGGATGGCTGAAAAGGAGCCCGAATCGAATGGTAAACTAAAGACATTATTATAGCCAGCATTGGCTTTTTCGGAATAGGGGGCCTATCCGAACGGACAATTTCTTTTCTCAACTTTCCCCGCTGTGGATAATGGATGGCAGAGATTTTGGACCTCCCCGATCCGTCCACGTACCACCTCCGCTGTTGGCGGGGCTCGCGATGGAGTCTCACCGACTCGGAGCAGCAGCAGCGGCCGGGAGGATCCCTCCCTCACCCGGTCATTTGGGCGCGAGTCATCCGCCGCCTCTCCACTCCGGAAAATTCATGCCATCGGCCATTAACCTACATCCACACCACAGTAAGTACATGATGTCGGTCTGCTTGAACCCTGTAATGTGATTGCTCTAAAACGCAACCCTCTAAAAATCATATATTAAGTTGATATAACGCTGCGCAAAAATGTGCACAGTTTGAGGCTTCCAGTGGCAGCATGTGCGGTCATTACTGGGATGTCGCTACGCTCTTGTGTGGGAAATGAACCCAGATGTAGGTTTTTCATCAGGAGGAGTGGCAGTTATAAAGCTGTGACAAGTTTCAGATGTGAAAGTATGGTATCGTGTTAAAGATTCCCAGCCTTTGCGATGAGCAACACATAAGCGGAAAATTACTTGGCAGTTTCCAACACACACTCACTAACACACAGTCGGCTTTTAGGGCACAAACAGGGATGACTGCTGAGTGTTGTGTTGTGATGTGCGTGTTGTTGCAGCAGTGTGCAGGTCAGGGTGCAAAGGGCTTGGATTGCATGTAGACCATTAAACCGTCATTCCTGTGAGAGCAGATGCAGTTTGTGTGTGTGTGTGTGTTTGTGACAGTGGGGGTGGTGGAAGTTGTGACTTGAGAGGGATGACAGACCACTTCATGAACATTTCTGTAGTGTTTGTGTGAATAGGAGGATGGCTGTGGTTAAGTCACCAGTATTTGGAGTAAAAGCAACTTTTGTGGAGCATTTGGCAAATGGCTGACTCTGCCCTTTCTTCCCAGCAATTGAACCAAATCGGTAGGGCATCCCTGCTGCAAGTACATTAGGGAATCTGTGTGTAATGTAAGCTTGTATCTGTGGTTTCTTTAAATATATATGTGCGTGTGTGTGTTCTTAAACATACAGGTCAGGTCCACACTGGAAGGTTTCATATGCAGGTAGAACTGTAGTTTAGTGTAAACTAGGCAAAGTGTTTGTTTACATCACTCACTACATGCCCAGTGTTTGTGTGTTTTATTCTAACTAATCTTGTTATCCACATTATTTTTTAAAATTTAATTTGTTATTAACATTGTCCTTCATAATGATAATTGTTTTTGAAACGCATATCAAATATCATGCCAGTAAAGTCCACTGAAGTGTGTGTGTGTGTATATATGTGCATGTGTTTTTGTATTGCCTGTCATTCAGTAGATCATCTACAGTATGGTATTCCCAGCTGAGTTGGTGGTTTTCCTTTTACTTTCGCTGCCTGCACAGTGATGCAATGTCTGCTCCCGCTATTAGTAATGGAAGCTTTGAAATAACATTGTGCAATTACGTGTGTTTGCATACAGTTATGCGGTCAGTCAAAGGGGAAAGCCAAGCTGTGTGTTGTGCGAAGGGAAAAATAGGTGCGCCGTGTCTTTTTGGAAAATGGAAAGTCTGACAAACGCTCTCATCGAGTTACTTACATCCCCCCCTGAAGTCATGTAGCTGCAGACACAGATACAATTACAGTTCCTCTGGTTTCTTTTCAGAGGTAAACCCCGGAGATAATAATAATTCAGTTGTTGAGCTGCGTTCCCTGTCCTCATCGCTGAACGTGGGTTCGGTGCAGCGCTTGTCATTTGGAGCTGAAGGTAGTAGAGGTCTGATAGAAAGAAAGGCTCTGCTTGCGGGGCAGGGCTCTCTGATGAAGCACTAATTTGTCACACCGGCAGAGCCCACACACTCTACTCACGCAGGCACATGAGAACCTGTCAGAGATGAAATCAGCTCACAGCAGGCAGCGTCGGGATGATTGATAGATGCATCGTGGCAAAGAGATGTGCAGGTGATGTGTGTAGATTCTGCAGCTACCGGAGTAACATGGCAATATTTTTCCGCTGATCAAATCTGACTGTAAAACCCCTGCAAAATACCACTTGTTGGTAAAATGTGTGTTGCGATGCCGTTTCCCCTCCTGTGGCTCCAAAATGAGCTGAAAACTGCTTGTGGTGTGTGTGTGTGTGTCTCTGTGTGCAGACTTGCATATGTAGCCAGAGGGTTTGGAAGTATGTTTGTGAAGTGGAATTGACCCAACCACTGTTCTAGCCCAGATTGGCAGTTTAAACACTCCTTTTTAAAACGGGACACATTTTATTCTGCCCACACACACACACACACACACACACTGACCTTCTCGCTCTCTTGACTTTCATCTCCCATAGACACACACACACAAAAACACCAGCAGCATCCGCCCACAAAAACACGCCACTGTACGACACAGGTCATTTAGCTTTATGGCACTCTCTCATATCAATTCCCCACACATTACATTAACCAAACCCGATTGAGATCTCAATCCCATGCTTGTAATAACACCACACAGCCTTGTTACACCATAATAACCTGTTAATTGCAAATGTTTATAATGTTCCTCCCTCTTTTTTTTTTTTTTTTAAATCACAGTAAACGGTAAGAATCACAGGAGCCCAAGTTGCCCCGCCACTGTTTTTGTTTACATGTGTTTCGTGGCATTCAAGGCACTTCTTACACTGTTGTTTTTGGCTGAGCTCTTGATAGCAGGGCGGACTGTTTATAGCTACTAACACACCCTTATTTCCCAGCAGTCTCCTGTAGTTATTATTTTTTTTAGTTCAGTTTTTTTTTAAATAGGATTTCCACCTGACTTAATGGAGTAAAGTGGAGTCTTTCCACATCTCAAGGTTGTCAGGTGTGTGTGTGTGTGTGTGTGAGAGGCAGCTTAACATTTGTTTTAAACGCACTGTGAAGCCGAAAACAGTTAGTTGACATTTGTGCTGCGTGCTCACTATGGAGCAAAATGGACCTGTAAAAATTGTAAAGGCATCACAGCACCCGTGCTTATGTGTTCTAAACAGGTTACACTTGATCAGGTTAGACTGATTGACTGGAGTTTTTCCTTGCTGCTGTCACCAAGCGCCGAGCACGATTGAGTATCTGTGTATTAAAGAGTACACTCTAGATCTGCTCTATATGAAAAATGCCCTGAGATAACTTCTATATCATGACACCTTTTTTTTTTTTTGTTTTTTTTAAAGATACATTCAAAATACAGTAGTGCACATGGGTAATGGAGGGAATAAATCACTTGGCGTATATTTCCCAGCTGTCCCTTGGGAACCTGTATTGAAAGCTAGATGGGAGTCATTTCCAGCTTTAGCCTTTCTGTGTGTACAGTCAAATATGTATGCAAAGTTGTTGTTTTGGTGACATGCAGGGCCAGGTTTTAGTCACTGATTATAGACCTAAAATGGCTGTAAATGCTCTTCTGTCTACTGGAGGTCTGTTGGAGCCTCCATCACCAGATTGAGGCCATCTGTCCTCTTCCTCCTCTTCCCTCCCTCTCGCATCCGACAGCAGCAGAGGTAGAACCCGCCGAAGCGCAGCGGAGCAGGGGGAGACGAGGCCCGATACGCTCCTTACTGCCAAAACTCTTATCATCACTCCTGAAGGTGGAGGCGGGTGCAAAACATGTTATTGTTCAGGGTGTGTGTGTGTACGCGTGTGTGTGTGTGTTAAGAATCAAGATTATACACATGATTTGTAAAGGTGAAGATCATATTTTTGAGACATTGGCGCAACCGTTTTGATGTCAAGCGTTCTTCTCTTTTGCAATACATTTTTTGCAGAGATCAGTGTGACTTCAATCTTGTCTTTCTCCTTGTTTTTCTTTGACCAGCAACTGTTCATGTCTTCTAAACAATCAAAGAAATGTTGCTGCAGCTGCGGCACATCACTTCCTGTGCATCGGTGTCTTTTTTTTCCGACTGTTGAGAGCAAAATTTGTAGATGCAACTATAAACTGGGTGCTAGTTGAATCGCTGTTGCCGTCTATCAAATTGGCCGTTGTGGTAAACGATTACTTTTAACTGTGTGACATGTTGCAAGTTTTAGAAGCAGCACTTGGAATAAAATGAGGCAAACATACCATTAAAGGTGGTGTATCTCTCTTGCTCTCTCTCTCTCTTTCTAATACACAAACACACACTAACTTTTAGTGTTCACAAGGGAGCGAGACGAGGGAGATGGGAGTGAGACACAGAAGCAAATGTAGGTGTTGCAGTGAGTGCAGAGAAGGGAGGTCAATAGATAGAGATGAAAACAGCTCAAGACAAATGGAAAAGGAGATCTAAATGGGCACGATCCCCGAGGTGGAAAGCAGCGTTTTGTGTTTTTTGTTTGTTTTTTTTTTTGAAGGATGAGACCATGGAGGTTGTTGTTTGTGTATGTGTTTATGTGAGCAAGAAACACTGAGTGGATGAGAGGATTGAGCTCTTGTGTATGGGAATAGGAGCATGTGATTGTGCTTAGTGCAGTTAGGGCTGGGGTTTCCCCCTGGGACTCGCCGCAGAGAGAGAAAGGAAGAGATTTATCCCGACCACAACACATTCATACACGGTTAGATAAATGTGGTAGCCCTTCAAATGTCCCCCCTCTTTCACTCTCCCTCACACGCACACACACACACACACACACACACACACACACACNACACACGCACACGCACACACACACAGATGCATGAGTGTAAGTATAATTCATGCAGCTTGCGGGGCAGGCCAGGGTTGTCTCGGCCGATACCAATTTGTCTTCCACACTACTCTGTTAGTGTGTCTGTTTACGTTAAAATTAATGTGGTGAGTGTGTGTTTATATGTATTCAAGGCACAGACCCCTGTGTGTGTGTGTGGGGAGATGTGGCTCGGACACGTCCCCCTCTCAGATTAATTGAATCCTTCAGGAGAGAAAACAGGCTCCTTAAGAGAAAGCACAAGGCACTGCTGCCCTGCCACAATAAACCTGTCAAAGGCAGACAAACGGCACACACACATCCACACACACACACACAAGCATATGACGCACACACACAGCTGTCAAACATAAGAGTGATAGGCCGGTGTGTGTGTGTATGTGAGAAAATGAGCATGCCGCAGCATGTCGAAATACTCAAAGCATTAGCTAACTGGTTGACTTCTGCCAGAACCGTCCCTTAAATTCAAGCAACAGCCTTCAGCACTCAGAGGTCGCACACTGCGTTATGTCTGTTTGTAGGTCTGTTACATAAGATTATACAGTCATAGAATTCCTCATAAGACACTTTGATGAAATTCACATTGCGCAGAGCAGGTACAGCGTGAGAAAAGTCCTAATTTTACAGTTTCCCATAATCTGTTCAGCCAGTTGAGTTGCTAAGACTACCTGCACTTTAGAGCATTGATGTTTATCATTTATATCCACATCATACAAAGATGAACTGATAAGCTGTAAGCCAGTAAATGTCACTCGTCTGTGGTTTTCAGCACAGGCATCAAAGGAGCAGTTTCAATTAATCTTCATTTCCTTCACTGATGATTCATCACACATTTTTTATTATTTCTCAAATACACACTGAATATGTTGCTAGACTCACGCGCTACATATGTGAATATCTTTGTCACTGTCTTCAGTATTCCTTGCATCTGTGTGACAATGCAACTGTGCATGCCATTCAGAGCATCT
Source organism: Rastrelliger brachysoma (assembly GCA_024605115.1). NCBI lineage: Eukaryota > Metazoa > Chordata > Actinopteri > Scombriformes > Scombridae > Rastrelliger > Rastrelliger brachysoma. The sequence continues at coordinate 18,665 of JANJYP010155528.1, forward strand.
GTGAGACTGCACCATTGTGTGTCTGCATGCGTGTGCGTTCCCATTTGCTGGTATGGCGGAGTGTGTCAAAATAACACCTGCCGCCTTCACGGGAGATTCCTGAGCGCGACAGCATGGCACAGCGAGGCTCAAATACACACATGCGTTTTCTATCAGACCCTCTAAGCAACTTTGGCAACAAGTTTCCGAGGGCGGCAAGAAATCAAACAATTGTTTTGAGTTTCTTCTGTCATGTGGTCGAGATGAATGTCATAAGAAAACCAATCTGTGTGGCTGGGTGTCTCTTTTTACGATTTGCTATTTATCAGTTCTTGAAGAGATTATTAGAGTGAAATGTGTGAAAATGGGGGGGCAGAGACAAGTTGAAAAACATATTGAACGAGCAGTTTGGGATCATTTGGTGTCAGTAAATGTAATATTTTCATTCAAAGGAAATGAAGAAGCACACAATATTGTGTTATCACAGCCATGATGTGAATCTCATCTTTGACAAGATGTTTCTAGAAGATTGATATCAAAAAACAATACTACATACAGTAGTTCTTCATCCAGATGATTCAAAGTCTTTTTGCAAATGTATTTCCTTTGCAAATTCATTGCATAATCTTTTTATCAAGAGACAATGTTGCACAGATAAAGGGCTATCAGATATTAACATATTGCAATGTGGTTTGCATGTTGTAACGTAAGCTTGTCATAAACAGAGTTAAGAGAGTGTGTTTTTCAGCTTGAGCTCACTAACATAAATACATTTCTGTTAAGTCGGAACGAAAGACACCAGTTGCGCTCTAGGAATGCAAATTTAAGCTGCTTTTTTCAACATTATTGATAGTCAGTTGCCTTTAAAGGGAAGCTTCAGCAGTTTCTAAATAGCTAAGAGGGGGTAACCATTTCTGAAACTGCTCTGGCGTTTAGAGAGTGGTTCAGCCAGCAGCCGCAAAAACAAGCTGTAATGTAATCTGATGGGGCAATAACACCCAGCCAGTGCACATCCATTAAAAAGGGAATCTAACTAGACAATAAGGGACTGTTTTAGGCACCTACAACAAATTTTTCTACATTGTATTGAACAGGCAGTATTGGAGTATATCAAATAATATTCAGTGTTTCCAACATTTTTTTAATAAGAAGCTTCCACTAAAGCTATAAAATACAACTGTCCCAAACTGCAGAGTATTAACACTATTCTGAAAGCAGCGGCACTGTGAACTGACTTTGTATCGCTGTATCATCAGATACACATGATACAGTGTTCAAAGAAGTTTTTAATCTGATTACATCTGATTACATTATAGGAAACTAACAAATATAATTAACATGTACATAAAACCAAGAATTCTTAGTTCAGAATGATAAGTTGTGAATATTGCCAGCATAAATCTCATATGAAATGTTTATTCTTCCTGCATGGCTGCCAGTAACCATTGGTAACCACTTTCAAAAGAAAATGCATAATTTCTGTGCCCTGTTAGAGGAAAAATGAAACTACTGTTCTTCTAAAGTTATAAATTCTTATAGCTTACCTGTAATAATTTGCTGGTTTACTAGACTTACCAGTTACAAAGTCAAGACTTCACAGGCACTTGTGGGTGTGTGCAACTACAATATGCTGGTGTGTTATAGCTGTGCAAAAATGTCCCCGAAAAGGTCATCAGGGGGGTGGCCAGGCTTCAGTCCATGGTGACCACAGCCACCCCGCACATTCATTGCACTCATTTCTCAGCCAACATTAACTGAGCTGCTGGTTCTCTTCAGTACCCTAGTTGAGTGTTAGCGTTAGCCTCAGACAGCTAACCTGGACAGCCGCCAAACAGCAATGTGGAATTTTCACAACTTTACGCTTCAGAGTTCATCAACACAAGCAAGCAGAGACACGCTGCGACTTTTCTCATCGATGTCAGGGAGGCACGTTTGTTTTACAATCAGCGCAGGTGTATTTTTGTGACCACCCGTTTATATAAAAAAAAAAAAAAAAAAAAAAAAGAAATACACCTGTAACCCCCAACTTAGTGAAGCGTAAGAAACTCCACCTGGTGTGCAGTCTGTGACACCCAACGGCTTATAACAGCGGACCTGCTCACACTTTCATACTTTAAAGCACACATCCGCTGTATTCTGCTTTATCAGATAATATTCTCGTGATGGGTTAATTATTAACAGCTATTAATGGATAATCAATTAATCATTAACCTTATGTGCACATTTTGAAACCTATTAACGCCCTTTGCACCCTGAATGAATGCACAGATACACACATACATGTACTGTTCAATGTGTACATAAATCCCATACATGGTCCGCTTGTGTTTTTGTGAGGATCTCTTTTTTTTTTTTTTTTTTTTTTTTTCCCCCCC
>JANJYP010155574.1:0-12240 GCA_024605115.1 Rastrelliger brachysoma
TTTTTTATCCAAATTCCTCACTTCTAGTTGTGAACAAATCTAAATCCCATTTAACAGCACAACATTATCGCTGTGTGTTTAAAATAGAAATGATTCCTTTAGTGTTGTTTTTTTTGTTAAAAACATTTAAAAAAGGCACATGGTGGCAGTGTACATCGCCAATTATATCAGTGGATTGTCATATGGATATGTGTTGATATGGAAAATTAGTGGGAGTACATTTATTGTTCAATTACTTTAAAAATGCCAATGTACACACCAAACACCAGAATAAACTGTACTATGTATGTATAATTTACCTCTATTTGATTAACAGCAACAGTACAATCCTCAAATTTTGAAGTCATGTCATATTTAATTCTTAACCCATAAACATTCATCATTATTAGAGGTTAATGCTGTGTAATTATGTCTTTAGGCTGTTTTTGCAAACTGTACCTGCACAGATGGCTGCAATCAGGCCCTTCCTGCCATCCTGATCTTTCAGCACCTCCTTCACTGCAGGAGACTGCAAGAGAGCATAAAAACCAGATGCACAGTGAGTCACTTGTAGGCCAAGTGATTGCTCTGTATATGCTGAATCATTTAAATCAAACTGTAGACAACACACACACTCACAACAACTTGTATATTAAAGAAAAACAGTAAAAATAATGTTTCAACATATCTGACAGATACACTGCTAGGTGATTTTCACTGAAATATTAATGTTATTAAATTAAACAAATTTTACATTTTGAGTAGATTGGAAGAGTGAGCAGTAATTTCTCTGTTACTACTGTAGTACAAATTGACAATATTGCCTTTCTTATGGATTCATCATTCCACGTTAAGTGCAGAGCAAAAAAATCTCATGTATTTGTTGATCTAATTCTAGAACACAATCTGCAGTTGCACTTTTTTTAAACAAGATAGTGTAACATGATAATACAAAAAAAAAAACTATGGATGATGATAGTGTCATATTTTCAGCCTATTAATATAAACATTTCTCCTGTTTGGGATCATAGAGGAGCTAGAGCATATCCCAGCATATACAGAACTGTTCAAAAGTCTTTGGCCATTAGATGTGTTGTTTTAGAAATTCTATAATGAACGAAAATACAGGAAACATGTATACAGAAGAAAAAAAATTAAATAGAAAAGAAAACAGCTTCTACAGTATAAGCTAAAGTAGCTAAAAATATTTAGTGTATCCTACTCTTATAGGTATAGATATCGGGTAACTTTACTGATTACTTTATTGATATTGACAAATTTCAAATTGACATAAGCAAACACTAACATTTCCAAAATTTAAAAAAAATTCATTAATTCATTAAATTGAGAATTAAGAATCTAAACTATTGTATAAAATAACAATAAAAATATATATGTACCCAAAATAATAAAAATTTTGGGTACATGTTTCCTCTATTTTCTGTCTGTACAATGATGGGCTAAGACTTTTGCACAGTACTTTATATGCAATAAGCAGTTCATTTAAATAGAATAGAACCAAGTCACATTCCATCTAAATGTAATACAAAACATGAATGCAGGCCACTCAAGTTGTGCAGTTATTTACAGTAATGCTATAAATAACTAATATAACTACAAAATATCTGGCGCATCAAATCAAATAATTATGACTTTGTGTATATGTGTTTCAGAATTACTCATTTTGGTACTATTAATGACCTTGTGTTTAATATTAACACATCAGTGTTTGCAGGAACACTCACAGGTACACACTGTCCAGTGGTTCTTAAGCACTGCAGGACAGGTAAAGTTTTTAAGCAAATAAGGCTATGATTTAGATTAGCAAGATTTATCTAGACAGTGGAATAACATCTAATGTACAAGATGGAAAGGGTTTGAGAAATAAATAAATAAATAAATAAATAAATAAATAAAAACAGGAGATTCTTGTATGGAAAATATGTCAGAAAAAGTAAAAGTAAAAAAAAATGTCCTGCTCAAGAGTCTTATGTAACTTAATGTAACATTAGCAATTATGTAAAGGATACAAAGATTTTTAAATACACATTCTTGATAATGTCAAATAACATTCAGATTGTCTTGATGTCTTGAATTTTTGAAGTACAGTATTATTCATTTTTTTGTAAGAAAATAATGGTTTACAGTAATGCTCATGGCTTGAGAATCACTGAGGTGGTCTATGAAATAAGAACCCTAGTATATAAAAACAACTATTAAAAAAAACTGTCCCTTTTCATGGACATGAAAACTTTATTTCTCACCTCTGCCAGATTTTGGGCTCCTGGCATTCCTCCTGGCAGAAGAACCACATCATAGGGGCCCTGAAAGACAGAGACAGTGACAGATTTAGGCTGACATGATTTGAAATGTGGTGTGATTGACGGAGCTTATCAAACTTAAAAATATGAACCATACATAACAGTGAATATAGTTTTAAAACCTTTAAAGTCTGTCTGTGGGTTACCGTTAGTAGATGCTGAGCCCAACCTGTTTGCTGGCTTCCTCAAGGCTGGCATCAGGACAGAGCACGACGTTTCTGCTGCACTGGACTGGCTCCTTGCCCGTCAGTCCTGCAAGCGTCACTGCAATCTACATGTTTGGGTAGTTATTAGAAAAGGTTCAGTATTAGCATTGTGACATAACATGGCATCTGAAATCAAGACTCTAATGGCGGTGAGGTGACGCTGGACTTTGACATTTAACTTGGCCCCTGCACTACAGTCACTTTATAAGGCTATGAGTGTGTCAGTGCGGGCATGCAACTCAAATAACTTATTTCTGTGAGAGATATGGCAAAAAACAAAACAAACAAACAATAAAATCAACAAATCGTTTAGCTCGATAGTGTTAGCAGATCTGGTGCTGACAATATTAGCATTAGCATGTTACAAGTACGGTAACCATAAATAACAAGAGCACAATTTACATCATGACAGTAACCTGTTGTGACGAAATGAAACGTTAAAATTATGTTAAACGCTGCTGACTGAATGAATGAATAGCTAACAACTAAGTTATAATAGTGCGTACCATTTTTACTTGCTAGCTGCTAACAAACAAACAGGACGAGATACAAACCCCAGCTCTTCGCATCACGTCCACAGGAATAACCGTCTCCATCTCCTCTGCACCTTTTGACAGAATAACCAATGCCCTCTTTCCTGCCATGATTTAGTTTGTAATTACACCACTAACAAGAGCAACGATGTTAACTTCTGAGGGCAACTTCCAGCACTAACTTACTGACGTGCGCAGCAGTGAACTAGACAGACTTGTTGTATTCACTATCCTAAGACCCGCCCTACTCTGCCTCTGATTGGCCAGTACTCGTTGCATTAGGTAGTTATATTGGTCGATGGCCAGTGTTGTATAGTCAGAGCCAATCAGAGGTAGCGAAGGGGCGGCTCTGCGACGATGGTGGGAATAAAATAACTCGTTTTGAGGTTTTGACAGGTGGAGGGTTGCCAGTTTGTGTTACTCTATCCCCATTTTCAGAGACGTTGGATACAGTCTTCTAGCCCTATAATAAGCAGGTCTAAGTTCAGGTGTTTTCGTGGATGCTGACATTCATAAAGGAGATCACATATTCAGTAACATGTCAAATATTTAAAAAAAAAAATAGAGGGGAAAAAACTCTCCTCCTGAGAAAAATCTTAAAGGTCTGACTTCAGATATAACCACCTTTGTAATAAAATATTTTCATAATCATAAGTAACTGTAATTTAATTGCACTTTTTTCCTCTCTCAGTAACTGTAACAGTTAACAATTAGCCTTCATTTATTTTGTAATTAAATTACGTAACACTGTTATAGGTAGTTACTTTCCAACACTAATAAGTATGCCTTAAGGTGTTAAGGTTAAAAATGAACTGAATTTAATACAATGTATTCTTCTGCAGTTTGTAGGAAAACCATAAAGTTAAACTTTTCAGCTCAGATGCCTTGGTTGCAGCCATAGACTGTATATAATGGTTATAGTTACATATTTGTTTTGTTTTTAAATGTGCATGTTGCTTAGAATAAGCCTGTTACATAGGTCACATTTTTCAAATGCATGTATTTTGATCAAACTTATATAGTCCCAAATACTGCAGTTACAACAGCAGGCAGTTCAATGGAGGGTAGACTTGAGAATGACAGGAACACTGCAAACCTAGCTCATTGATAAGAATTTAAGTAACAAGACTCAGTATTGTTGAGCTGTCACAGAATAATATACATTTTAATTTTAGATCACTAGATGCATTTAAATCTCACATTACAACAGTGTCAGCACAACCACACGTTTAAAAAAGAATCAGTGCAATAGTAAAGACTACTAAGTAGTTTTGATCTAAAATAAGACTTTGGACTACTCTTGCTTCTATTAAACACACCCTGATAAAGTAATAGAGTGCTTCATGGTACACTCCAAGTGATAGTTGAGGTGCAAGCACGCATAAATATATGGTGCTTATTATAGATCATAACAGCATGCAGTATATCTTTTTTCCAGCAGGTGGAGGCATTAACCAAAGATTCAGAAAGGGATGCAATGAGCAGCTTGATAAAGAAGTTTGCATTAAAGTTATGTTCACCACAGTCTTAAAGTAAAACTAAAGAAAAGCTGTAACTTTGGCACTCTGACCACATGAGACCAAACAAAGAACTATTTACCCCCCTTAGTTGATCACAAGGTTATCATCAACTGTATGGGGTAATTAAAAGAGATAATTCAGTAACACAACTAATGTAGTTTGAAAACACACCGCTGGCAGCAGGTCAAGGGATCACCAAGTTGTTTAATATCTTTTGGAGGAATTCTCCACCTGAACTCTTAAGACAGTTAGGGAATCATATTACAGTGTAAATCCCAGATTTAATGTCTGGGGCTTTAGTGTGCAGGCACCCATCGTAGTTAATGTGCTTCTGTGCATTCTGCTGCTGAGATTCACTTTCATATTTGTGCGACAAATATGAAAGCCCAGTGAAACGGCAGATTAGACAAAAGCTTAGGGGGTGCTGGCAGCAGGTTGTTTATTGCGTGCCTGTGAGTGAATCCAAGAGGCAGCGGTGATTACCAACATATGCAGCTGGGGATCAACTGGACCAGACCTGCAGTGGCTAATTTCCATACATTAATTCATTTATGTACATTTACTAATTCTTTTCTGTATGTAATCATAAAGTGCATAATCACACTGAAGAAATGTTTCTGTGACTTGTGACACATTAGCAAGAATGACAATAAATATCTGAAATGCTGGCAACAAGGAGTCTTTCCAGCAACTGGCAAAAAAATTATAACTCTTTGCACAGGGTTTTATCCTCTCATCCGAAGCATTGATCAAGTTTTTATAAGTATTAGTACAAAATGAATAAATACAAAACTTAGAAAACAATAAAAATACAATCATTGTAGGCCTATGTATAATTTTCTATATCTTTTACTGTGAACAAATTCTAATAAGAATCATCAATGAATTGGTGTCTTTCTACTTTTGTTCAAACACTAAATACATAGTCACACTGACTGACAAGTTCCTTCATTTCAATTAAGAGTCAACAAAGACTTGATTGATTGTCAGAGGGGAAATTCCATCTTACAGCAATGGAGGAACAAGGATATGAACTAGCAATAATAACAGCAAACAAAATCAAATAGCCTAAATGGGATTCAGTCACTTTATAAACCCACAATTATTAGGCTTGACCTGACTTGTGGATTGTAAAAAAAACAACTTGTACAGAAGTACAGAAGTAACATGTACAGAAGTAATGGTTTTGTATATGTATATACACATATATAGAATGTCATATATTTCTATAGTACAATGGAAGATACAGTTCTTTAAGTGCTATTTCAGTTCGGTCAGGCCAGCCATTGTGTTGCATTCTTTGTGGACTTATCCAAAGCTTTCAACACTGTTGACCATCAGCTACTACTACAGAAGCTATGTCAGGCTGGCTTTGACCGTGATGCCCTTACCTGGTTGCACAGCTACTTATCCTTTCAAAAGTCTATGCTTTGTAAAAGGTGATTGATAATGTACAGCATGTATGTTTTGTAGTTGACAAGTGAAAATATTTCTGTGACTTGCATGGCAGCAGATGATCACTCTATGTGTATATGTACATTCAGTATGTGCTGTTTCTTGAAATGTGTGAGACTAGCCTGTGGAGTAAAAGGGTGCTCATCAGTGGGTTCCTTGGTGTATTATTATTTCTCTCGTGCTCCCTCATGCCTGCAACACCAGGGCTTGCTCTACTTTATCTGGCCCTTTACAGAGGTCTGCTCAAAAACCTGAAGGGCTTCTGGAATCAAACCTCCGGGGAGACGAGAATACAGAAACATTTTTTTTAATAAGATGGGGACAGAGGAAATAGAAAATCCTCAAACTGAAATGAGGGAATTCCACAAATTACCGTTTGTCACAAAGTAATCCTGTTACTATTGCAAAGAATATGAAACGGTGTAAACATGGAAATAAACTGCTAATATGGATGTAGCTTACAAGCAAAGGCTCTGTTCAGTTGAGATATATGGCAGCAAACCCTGTTTCAGATCCCCAGTACAGAAGAGTGCCACAAAATTCTAAGTGGATACAGAAAATTTGCTTCTACAGGGAGAGATTAAAAATTTCAGATGTGTTTCCTTATTTATTCTTTGCATTGCTACATTTCAACACATTTTGATCCAACCCTTTGTTAAATAGTTGCTCTTCCCAGTGATCTAATGGCAGCATTCAGGGCTTACACTGCTGCAGTCAGAAAACGGATGAATATTTAGAAGCATTTTTATCTTCCCATCTGTGCACAAGCTTTATCTTGTGTCTGTTTCACACACTGTATGCCACTGAGTGCATGGAATGAGTGACAAGCATATAATCTGGATTGCATCTTGATGCTAATACCTTATGCTGCCAAACGCTCAGGTGACAGCTGGGGGACAGCGCGGAGATCTGGGGGAAAAGGTGACATTGAATTTTATGCACCTGTGCAGACAGTCAGCAGCCTCATACAGACAGAAGATGGCGCCAGTTGAGTGAGTTCTACAATGGGTGGGATCAATGAATAGCAAGGCCAACTCTGTGAGAATTTTTTCAGTGATAATCTGTGAAAACAATAATAATAAAAAAGGAAATAATACAAAACAAAAAAAGTACTTTGTAAGGCAACAACAAAGACAATGAGTTGTCCTTTGTATGGGATAAAAAGCATTAGTTATATAGATAACAAAGATATGTTTGGATATATGTATATAACATTCATTAAACAATTGTTTTTAAAAGCTTTAGAATGATCATTCCTACAAATTCAACGCATGACAAATTATTTTCAACCAAAGAGGCAGTTTTGCAAATTAAGGCAGCACATTAATGTGTTGTTTAGATTATTGAGTATGTGTAACTACATAAACCAGAATTGCCTCACAGTCATTTCTGGTTGCAATAATCTGCCTATCCTCAAATTATGCCCCCACCCATTCTATTTTACAAGGGGGGGGGGGGCAAGTGACTCTCCTGTCTCTTTATTCTCCCTCTCTGTCTCAGTGAGTATCAGTCTGTTTTGCTCTCAGCTTGCCTCTATTAGATGCCTAATGCTGTACAGTGTAGCCTATCTTCAAACAGGAATACTGATGATACTGGCCCTGCAGCGGTGCTTCCCCCAAGTCCCAGCCCCGGCCTGCTCCTCCACACAGAGGGCAATAAAGACACAAGGAGGATTAGTGTTGTGTGCCTAACAAAGTGGTTGCCAGAGAGTGAGAAGGCCATGCCCATGGGCTCAACCACAACCCTGTTCAGCTCCACTCCGCTCTGTCGAGGTCTCCCCACCCCCCCAACTGCTTGGGCTTCCCTAAGGTCCGCTCTCTCTGAGGGAGCTCTGTGGATGTGTGATAGACTCTGAGTGGGTGAATTCATGTTGATGCTAAAGAGGCAGAGGACGCAGACAGATAATCCATGGCTTAAGCAGTGCTGTAGTAACTTTCCCCCTTAAACAAGGGAACATATGTGAAAACAGTTAAATTTAATTCAATCACATACTTGTGCTGTGCATATATTTGTTAAAGACTTTCCCACAGTGAACTCAGACAAAAAAGTTTCAACTCTTGACTATAGGAGCTTGAAAAATACCATCAATAAACCCACAATTATTATGTAGTTTAGCCTACAAAGCAACAAGGTGGCCCAATACAAGGCTAGTACAGTGTCTTCCTGCGCTGATTTATCCTATTCACTTTGTACTGGAAAAACACAGTTTGATACAGAGCACAGACTAAAGGCCTTACAGTATGTTTAAGGATATTTTGCCACTATAGCCAGTGTGCTTATACAAATAGAACACCATATAATTGTACAAGTCTGATAAACAGAGGGGCTGTGGTCTTGTAAATGTTGTCACATTTAATAGGAGTGTTACATCTGAGATTACTGTGGAGGAACATGTCTGCCGGTGCAGGTCTGAGAGAACAGTAGCCCCTGGTTTTGATGGAGAGCCGTGTACAGGACAGGACAGGTGAACCAAACAGCTGCTACCCCCGTTTTTCCTTAAAAACCCCAGCGTGACAGATCAGCCCATGGCTCTCACACATAACGGCCCGCTTTTCACACGGTAGCTGTCTCTGGCCACGTTACACACGTCTTTTAGTTGGTCCATTTTGTGCGTTGGGTAATGAAATTTACGCTGGGGACCCCAGAATATGCAGACATATGGTGGCTATTAATGCTCCTTTCTCCCTTTTCAGCAACAGCCCTCTGCCCAGTGGTCTGTTTCTGCCTGTCTGTTTTGGGTCCTCTTCACTCCTCAAGCTGTTTGCCTTTTACCTCTGTCACGCCAACCAAGATTCACACAGCAGCATGCTGCTGTGTGTGGAAGAAAGGCCAAGTTCTGTTAATACTTGGCTAAGTTTACATGTTCATTCACACTTGATTATGGGGGAAGCCCTGAGTTCTGAATGGTTTCAGTATGTCGGAGAGGCACAATCAGGGAAGGGCTACCCCTTTAACAGTAGATACACAATGGAAATATAGAACAAAAATATTGTAACATTATTTCCAAACTTGAAATGAGCATTGAATCTAAATTGCTGATATATTAGAGTAGAACAACATCATGTGCATATGATCTTTATTCAACACAATATAAACACAAAATTTAGTTAAGCTTACAATGAAGCCTCTTTTTTTTAGTGTAATGTAGAGCTGCTTTATTTCAATGGAGTATTACTTTCTATACATATTTGCAACTCGGCATAATCTATTTGAAACAAATTGTGTAAAAAATGTGATTGTATTCTTTTTTTCCCATGCAGGCCTCTGAATTAATGACAGTTGAATGCTTCTTCTTTCTTTTTTTTCTCAATACACAGAAGCCACTCGAAAAGTGATGGTAAAATATCCTTTTTCCATTCTTTGGTAATGGAAATGGATACTCAATAGTTTCCCTCTGCAATGTATTATGGAGGTAAAAAGGCATGCAGGTGTTGTCTATTTTTACCTGCCTAAGCCTTTATAGATTAACACAGTTTACCAGGCCCTGCTCAGCCTTCGGTACACAATCCTAACTCTGAAATTAACTGGATTGCACTCACTTAATCCCCTACTTTTTATATAAATGCATACTGCATTATCTGAGTTAATGTCTGCGACATTTCCAAACAATTTTCTTTCAAAACTTCTTCGAATTGGTATGAAAACATTCCCATGAAAATGATGGCTTCTTTATTGTTGTCGTTGGGGATATTTGCAGCTTGGAGTGTAATTTTTCCGGGTTTTGGAGGAGACAAACTACCTATAAATAAATCCTGTGCAATCTCAATCATGTCTGTTTTTTTTCTTCACTATTCCCACACTTTTGATTTCCACTTAAAAAGGAGAGTGATATATCCCTATGATTGGAAATGTTCAATGCACTTCTGGAAGTGGTTGCACTGTCCTGTGCAGATAAGGTTGCGAATGCAAGATCTGTCTCTCTGAAATAGAACCCTGACAAACAGTGCTGTCTCTTCCAGACACAGTGGGAGAGGAGTGTGCTCGGATGGAAGCCTTTGAGACCAGCCTTTTTAATATCGGCGCCGCTGTAACATCAGTAAGGTGACATTTCGGCAGCACCATCAAGATCCAACAGTGGCCATGCTGCTTCGACAATCAATTATCCATGCATAACATCCCACCAGTGTGTGCGACATGAATCAGTCCTGGACCAGGCTTCTCCTCTGCCTTGATTCTCAAGAAAAGAGGGACCTTTCATTCGACCCTTAAGAAAGAGAGAAATGCTCTGTGTGCTGATAAGGGAGTGAAGAGAGGAAAGTTATGAAAAAACAGGCAAATCAGGGCTGATATTTATTTGCATTATCTTGAAAGGAGCTCAAATTGGTTTCATTCCAGTGAGTGTGAATTGTGATCTGGAGAGCACAATGATCATCTCCAAGCAGAAGGCAATGTTATGATTGAATAGGCAGAATATATTCTTTGTATTCCACTGGTGGACTACAGGGAAGAATGCATACTATTGCCTACGGAGAAGGAAGTACATTTCACAGTACATATTGCTCATATCAGTCTTTGAGACCAGTTTAGTTGTTATATGATTCTTATCAACAGAGTGGCTATATGTATTTACTTCCACAAATAACTGACATGAGTGACATGTCCTCAGCAAACTGTGTGCTCTTCCTGTATTCGGTTCAGAATTTAAAAAAAAAATTACTGGGCAACATGAGCATGTCCTTATCGTCAAATATCACTGAAAAGGAAACATTATGCTTATAATGAATGAATGGCATACTATTAAACTGTTAAAAGATTGTTGGATAGGAAAACTAAGTAACAAGTTTGTGATAAAATGTGAGATTTCCTCAATGACTCTAATACCTATACATAACATATTTTACCCGTTATCAGATCAAATTGAGTTTTATATATAACAAGTATGATAGCTGTGTTGAGCATTTCAGGTGCTAAAACCTCATAGCAAGAGAAATCAGAGTCAGAGGACCCAGTTTGGCACAGCAGTCTACTCATTGAACCCAGAAGCTTTCTCCAGTGTTTGACAAACAGCACCATTCCCCCACTCGCCTTCATTTCCATCTGTATGCTATCACTTGGCTGTCAGTGTCCGGATTGGCCTGTAGTTCGCAGGATGAAAGGGAGAGAGATCCTGTTGAGTGAATAATCTTGCCAGTTTACAGAAGAGAGTGGATGTCAACTTGACAGACTGTGAGTAGCACACAGATTTGGGATTCATGGGCAATCCCATAGTCCCTTTAAGTCCGGACGTGTGAATGTGAAATCAATAGTACATCCATACAACAGTTTGTTTGCTGGACCCTGGAACACTTTGTTATGAAAATAGGAGTTGTGAATCTTCACCTTAAGGATTGAGGACACAGAAAAGGGGACTATAAACATGGGATTTCAGCATGAAAATCCTGATCTTTTTTTTTTTTTACTGTAAATGAAAGCCTGCACTATTCAAATACATTTATTTATCAACACAATGCAATTTAAAAACATGAAAATTGTATGGATGATCAGGTGCAACATAGATTGTATTATAAAATTCTTAATTATATTCTCTGTAAATGTGGTTGTTTTAATTACCATATTCACCTGTAATTCTTTAAATATAGAGTGTCATATCCTGAAGGTAAAGCTCACCATTTGAAACATCTCTTCAGGACTCTATACACTCCCCACACAAACCACTTCAGCCTCAGACACTGTGTCACTATGATCTGTATCACAGGAGATATTCAGCTGGTTTCAATGGCACCTTTATAGACATATGCATGTGGATCACTGTTTACATATAACATAGCTGTCTGGGTTGGCACCACCATCATGCCCTGCTGTTTATTTGATATGCAAAGGAGTGCTGTGGAGCAGCTCCACGGTCTCTGCTAAAGTACTTTACTCCTCACATAACCCAAAGTGGCAGCAGCAGCATCAGGATGAGCTCCAAGAGCGAGGTGGCTCCCTCTCAGTAATTTATAATGCACTTAACTCCTCTACCCTGTTGATTGTCTGCATTACCAAGAATCAAACACGAGGCAAAACAAATAAAAATGCCACTTTTTATTCTGGTTTAACACAGTCGAAAGCACAAGTCTTTCATTGCGTTCCCACTCATTCACATCAGGGTCTGTGTGGAGCAGAAACAGGGATTACGGTGGCAAAGGAAAACCACTTCAAACTGCCTCCATAAACACCATTAAAGAATAGCACCTTAAAATGCCTGGGTGAAAAAAAATGAAGAGGGGAAAAATTAACCTAAAAT
>JANJYP010155590.1:0-10006 GCA_024605115.1 Rastrelliger brachysoma
ACATTATGCCATTACATAAAAGATAAAGATAAAGCACTCCAGATACAAACTCAAATTGAATTAATGTTCACATACTGTGCAAACGAACCTGCAAGGCACTTACAATTAACAATTTAAACTGCTCAACTTCACCTGTTATCTACTAACTACTTAATTCGAGGACACTTCTTATTAGGTTATTTTCACCCAAAATAAACAATTTTAAAATTTTCAACCTTTTGAAACATATGTAATGTCTTAAACAGCAGTGGAAATTGAGGTCAGTAAGACACATTTATAGTTAATTTGAGGTAAAGTCTGCCTCATGTTGCCTTACAGTATTCCCATTTCCCTGAGCTATCACTGCCACATACTATACATTCCTATGAAAGATTTTAATTTGTTGTAAATATGCACTGAGGAGAAGGAGGTCACAGGCCATGTTAGCATGCTCAGTGGGATATTGCTATTTTCCTCCATCATTGCTCTTTTTCTTTATTTCTCCCCCTCATACGTATGACCTTTAAAATGTTGCAGAATGGAGGGCAGCTTCTGTTGGGGTTTAATTATAAACTGACCCCGGGTCACATCATATCTGTGAGGGCCCTTGCATATTATTCAAGGATTTTAGACCAATAATGCACTGTTGCCAAGCGACTGCAAGCAGACAGATGACAGAGTGAAGGAGCAACACAAAAGGAAAGGGAAATACTTCAAATCAGGCCAATATAAGGAATATGTCACAAACCTGTGCCTGATATATGTTTCAGGTTCTAAAAAGACTAAAAAACTAATTCACTCTAATAAGATCAAACCAATTTTGATCATTTAATTCCAAATATTAAATAAAATCTATTATAATCCACTCTAGCAGACTTTCTGGAAAACATCACTGTCAGGTTTCAAAATAGAGTTTTGATCTTATTTCTGCCAGTGTTTTTATTAATGTTTCAAAGTTTAAGCTTATTGTATCCACACACACACACACACACCTTTTAACCTTACAGTAACTCTACTTACTGGAGGAATATTTAACTGAGAAGAAATGCCAAAGTCATTAATACATGGATTAAAATTAGCTGCAGTGCTAATTTTGTCTGCTTACATTAGAGCAGATAAACACATCATTTAATCCATTAGTTATCATTTTGCACATGTTTTTAATTTCAGTAATAATAAAGACAAGACAAGATAGTGTCACAGCTCCATACACACAGTACCAACATAGTTACAGTGTGTGCTAGTGGATTATTTAGAAAAATACTCTCTTTATGCTCACCTCAAGATTATATTATAGCCATAACTCTTATGGTTTGACATTTGTTTGGCCGTTAATCATTTTTTCTTCACAATTTCGAACATATTGAGACAAAAGCCGGCAGATGGTTGCAAACTAATTTCTCATGGCGTCCTGATCACATTCCAAGGCTCCAACCCTAGTGGGACCAGTGCTCTAATTTCCTACATAGAGCTTAATAATGCTAGCTTCGCCAACAACCACTCACCAGGTGTAAAACTGTCTTGAAAACATAGGGGCGCCTGACCTTAATGACATGCTTGTGAATTATTAATTGAATCCCATTTGGTACATTTACATATGAAACTGTGAGGTATGATGTGAAGCAAGAAGCAAGGTTCATATTTTTCAATCAGAGCTTGTTTTTTCTGGTATTGATTACCCTCAAAATTAAATTCCAAACAGGCTATCTCTGCTGTGTGCCGCTACAGTAAGTGCCTCCTTGCAGAGCAGTAACTACAAAATATGAATGTTGAAGCTCTGCAGGTGTTGGATTGGTGTGATACTGTATGCAGCGTGAACATGTTCTGCTTCTCTTGTCAGCACAAGGCCAGAAATTTGGACCAGATTTCCTGCTACTGTGACATTTCATTTAAAAATAACCTTTAGTCAAATGGCCTTCAGTATCTCATCGTGGTTGCTCAGTCCTATTTGGCTTATCATATAGAGAGGGTACAATGAGGACAGTAGATAGGCTGAGGCTTAAGCGGGCACCTTAAAAAGCCACAAAGTACCAGTGGCATTGAAGCAGCCGCTCTATATTTATGATAAAGGAGAAGCTGTGTGAATGGAAGGATAAAGGTTGAATACTAGGAATGGCAAAATGAAAATGATTCATTTTAACCATAAGAATTTCCGTGTAAATGTGAGATGATTTTTCAAAGATGGCCGATATTTGGATATAAAAAGCATAATTTCACCAAGGACAACTGACTTTTGCCCAGCTTTGTTTGTCTGTTAGTTGGCAAGATAACCCTAAAAAATAGTTGCTGTTTTCACTGAAATTTGGTAGCAAGTTAAAACCAGTGTGGGACTTTGGTCTCCCTCTTTTGGATGTAAGAGTAAAGGGGGACATTAGAATTACAGAACACAGGCATGCAGCACCCAGAATGACAGGCACCAAGAGAGAGGGCCATATTTTTTGATATGACATGCCCCAGTAGGCCAGTATACACTAGCTGTAACCTACTGTTGCAGCTGTAATATGATGGATAAAATGTTTAGAGCCTCACACATCACGAGCAGAATCACTTGTTTCACTATCTTAATGTGATCCTTCCAATAATATCCAAAATAAGTTTTGCCATTGCTGGCTATTGGTCATATGCTGGGTGAGCTATTTTTGCAGTTTTTATGTGCCGTTGCTTGTTACTTCATGCTATAATTTATTTTGATAATTTACAGACATTAAGCACCATGCACTCGCACATTTTCAACGAAATTCTTATTGTGACATGAAGTGAGGACATTTTTGTTCTTTTCCCCACTGAACCTCTGAACTCTGTATACTTTCTAGCTCATTTCCCTGTTGAAGTTTTATCATTCTATGACTCCTTTGTTCATTCTTTCTTCAGCTCTTTCCCTCCTACTGTACCTTTAGCTAAGCTTTCTGTTCTTCACTGCATGGATAGCATTTTCCTCTTTCACTGCCTCACCAGTGGGTCGGTAAACCGGTGCTGACAGCTGGAGTTCAAACTCACATCCGAGCCACTTGATTGAACATTCCTCCAGGAGCATTTCAGCAGCCAAACATAACCGTCAGCTGAAACAATTCCATCATCTCAAGAGGAGTTTTAGTTGAAATACAAAACATCACATTACAGTAGGTCTTCTGCGTGCAGCTCGTTCCAGAGTTCTCCTCAAATGAATCGGATCAGAAGGGTGGCGTTCCCTTTGGAACAGGAGCTCATCAATCCGAGACAGAGGGGTGGGCTTGCCTGTCAATGACTAAAATACGGTGCAATATAGTAATGCAGTGCAGAGCAGTTATAAAAAAGTAGGTTGTGGTTGAGCGGCCCTTTTTGAGATTAAACACTCCACTGGTTTGATTATCTTTCCATGAGTGAAGGTGAAGCTCACACATCAACCTACAGCATTCTGCCAACATGTTGGATGACTTTCTTCTGACACGAACACAGTGATACAAACACCTGCACAATATAAAGCAGCTCAAGACAATTGTTCTGCAATGATTACTTTTTGATGAGACAGGAGCAGAAGTTTAATTTAACGGAGTAGCCCGTTGGATCAAATCAGCTTTTTCCTAACATCTCTCCATATAGCATTGACCAAAATGAGCACACAGAGAACAGTTCTTTATTAGTAAACTTAATCCCGAGACAGAATGAAAGGGGATGAATAGAGTTATTGGTTGTCGTTCATACAGACATACCACATGGGGTTTAAATTTATTTTGTCAGCAAAAAAAGAAACAATCATGTTATCCTTTACTGAGGGGGCCAATTTTCCAACACAGTGGCATGTCTTTTATAATAGCATTTAGTCTCAGAACACTGAGACAGCGCTGATTGTCATAATAATGTTTGTTACTGTGCTGTATAGCTCCTGTGAGTGTCTTTATGTCAGAACATTATGTGATGTACACCACTGCTGCATTTTAGGCATATATTATGAGACAGTTATTACAGAGTTTGTAATCAAGCTGCAGCGTTGGATCAAATGATGCAGAAGAGTATTATTGTCCTATATAATTATGCGTGTGCGCGTGTGCGTGTGTGTGTGTGTGTGTGTGTGTGTGTGTGTGTGTNAAAGCCCAAGGGCATTGAGAAAGTAGATCTGTCATATAAACATCTTCAATGTTTCTAGTTATGTGCTGAGTGCACAGTGAAAAATATGAAAATATGCTAAATGATGTGATCAATCATTTATTAACAAATTATTTATAATGAGTACTGTATAGAGGGTAAACTCAATTCAAAAAATGGCCTCCTAGAGGTGGTGAGCAGGGTGAGAGGGATCAGAGATTATTGTTGTCTTGGATAATCTATTGAGTATGCACTGCAGTTTTTTGCAAGTGTGACTATCTGTGCTGCTATATTAGACTTTAATGGATGAGGTGAGTATGCTTTCAATGATGGCTATGTAATCCTGAAGGAGGAAGTGTTGTTTTCTTTGAATTTTTCAAGCTGTCTCAGGAAAACAGGCTTTGTTTTTGTGTTAAATTAGTCTCAATTGTTGTTCCATTTAAGTGTGTGCCAAGAAATTAGAATAAGTCAGTATTGGTTATGGTTTCTACAGAGATATGAATGAGGGTTTTGGGAAGGATTCTGTGTCTGAAGTCTATAATGAGTGCTTGTGTTGAGCTGAAGGTTGTTATCAAAGCACTGAGCGACTACTTGGGTAACTTGTTCACCTGATTGATGTGAAAGTGTCATAAACCACATGAAATGTCAAAGTGAAAAATGTGAAAGTGCTATACACTGTAATGTAAAAGCAAAGTGGAAAAGATATATTCTAGTATTAAAATGTATTTTGGCCAGTTTCCTCAGGAGGTGTCATAAAGGAATGAAGGGAAAGTACAGCAACAGAAGGAAAATGGCTTGAGACTGGCAGGTTTATGAGATGAAAAAAGGTTTACAGTTTGGAATAGATCCAGACCTAAAGAGCAAAGATGTGACATAATTATCCCTAACAGCAAAACAAAACATTGTACTGGTATTTGGAAGTTGTTTATATGAGAACACTTAGGATTTTCTTTTTTTTTTAACTTTTTTCTGTTCATTCATATTTTAATTTTCTAGGTGATCACAGCCTGTGTTTTTTGTATGTTTGTTTGTTTTTACTTTTGCAACTGTTTAATGAAGTTGATAAGTTTATGTGATCAGAAACTTGACTGACACAGAGAATCCTGCAAAACAGTAGGTAATCCAGGACCTGCTTCACTTCTTCATACAACAAGGAACTTAAAGGTTCCCTGCAGAGTTTTTAGACACTAGTATGAAGTAGCAACTGCAGAGCAACAACAACAAATGGTTAAATAATTAACAAGGACATTCAAAACTGGAAGCTCATGTCAAAAAGGTTGCTCACCTCTGGGGTAGACTCACTTTTGATTTTTTTTTTTAAGGAAAATTAAACAAGTAGACTTTTTCTCTAAATTCTCATAAAATTTTTTCAAGGTTGGCAGGTCCACATTATCAGTATTGGAAAAGATGCAAGCAGAATTATTCCTATTTTTATTTATTTTATAATTGTTTATTCCTATTTAAGACTAAAGGATGAATGATACATGTTATTGCCATGTGATTTTTGCATATTGCATAAGTGTGTTTGTCTGGTTACGTGTCAAAAAATGCATCAGTTTCTAAGTCAGCTGTAACTTGAAGGGTCTGCTGAACAAGACGTGCTGGAAGAAAGTATTGCCTGTATATATCATCAAAGATATGCTGAGTTGTAATATATTTTGGTATTGCTGTTATAGACGCCCAGGTTGCATCACTAGAGACATCATATTTTATCGAAGTTATTCCTCAACTAGAAGATCTAAGCATTATGTCAGGTATAAAGTAAAGGTGCTCACGGGAAAGTATTATGAATTAACCTGCTTCATATAAGTTTTTAGTGTTTCCAGAAATATTTTTTCACACTTTTTCTCTCCTTTCTTTGTTTCACTGTTGGTTCAATTGTTTATAATTGTGAATAAAGTCCTGTAATATTATGATTAAACAGTATTTTTAGTAATGTGTAACTCCTGCCCTGGACTGTTAAGGCTCTGGACAAGGATATATTTTCCAAAATCTCAAATATCTGCATTTATCTATATTTCTAAGGGAAATATACATGTCTGAATAAACAGATATTGGAGTTTGAGAACTTTGGAAAAAAAAATCACTGGAGTTTTAACACTCAAAACATTAATCAGATAGCTTCTTCAAGACTTTGATCATATTTGATTGATAGTGCAGGCAACATAAGCAAACAACTCCCACAACATTTTGATTCAAATGCTGCTAAACTGTGATGGCTGCACAGGGATATGTAACATCACTTTTTTTTTCTCACTCACTTGAAAGCAGTGAAGAAAGTACAGACAAACATGCAGACATCTGTCATGTGACATAACCAAAACTGTTCAGGCTTTTGCAGAGAAGTCTCTGTTCAAATAGGATCCTGTCACTGAGAAACATAATGAGAAGATAACTTTTATGTCCTGGAAAGAAAGACCATAGTGGGGTTTTTTTGTTGTTTTTTGATAATCTATCAGGTTCATTTAAAGCTTTGTTATGCCAAAAAATATTAACAGGAGACACAAGTTAATGTGTCCATATAATGGAAATTTTGTTTCTTCAGCTTGCAGACCAGGATATTTGAGCTAAAATGTAAAGTTCTGAAATTGCCTCATTAGGATTATTTCTATTTTATATTTTATCAAAAAAAATTAAGTAGTTTTAAAGATATGCTTCTAAATATCAAGCAAATGCTCTTGTAGCTACTGTTTCAGCAAGTGTTTCAGATGAGGCTTCTTGTTTATTTGTGCCACAACTTTATTCAATCACAGAATTATTTATAAGAAAAGCTTCCTGTTTATTTGACTTTTTAAAAATCTTCTTCTGAGTTTCGGTGCTGTGGTTTATGCTGTGTTGTTGCTGCTGCTCTATGACGATGGGATCCCCTCTTTATATTTTTACTGCATCATTATCCCTAATACACAACCACACACACATACAACACCACAACACACATCATTCCTGCTGTGCAGTAAGCTGATGGGCCACAATCTGGGTTTACATGCCCCATGGGGCTCTATCCTCGCATTGCTCAGTCTAAAAACTCTTTATCTCCACTGTGTCTACTATCTCAGCTCTGTGCTCAGCTATGGCAAGGGCAAACTGTGGCACATTACTTTAGTGGATGACAGAACAACATGTTTTTATCCAGTTACAGTATGAGCCAAAGTTTATTTGGCCGCACAATCACTACAAAATGCATCAAAATATGTTATTTTTCTTCCTCTTACCATTTAATTTTTGGGAAAATCAAAAATCCAAAGAAAATTGTGGTATTTTCAGTTGATATTGAAATGACAGGCTTCACTCTGATAAGAGAAGCAACTTTATATTACGGTGGCCGACAAGAACCAAACGCACTTCAAAGGCGCAATGCATCTCAGTTAGAGGAAACAGCTGCAAGTATACACAAACACAAGTCTAAATCTGGTACAATAAGAGCGACATGGTGCAAATGAAAAAATGCGCTGCAAGAAACAACAGAAAATGTATCATCATTGGATGTGCTGCAAACGCAATCCAAAAATGCTGCATAACCAGTCACTACAACATAAGTGCTGCATACCTACAGGGGGCTTTCGATGGAGAGAGAGAGACGCTGCAGTAGTTACATGTTATAACTGCTAACAGATGGTTTGATTAATGCAGACAATTCATTAGTTTGTTCTTGCAATATTATGATTAGAGATGCTTATTAATAACTGCACTCTTTATGTGGCATTACCTTCTGTTTACATTGTAATCTGTATTATTCATCATCAATATGTTCAGTTATCTCCATTATTCAGTTTTCGGATTTTCCATGTTCATTGTTTTGTAAATTATATTTGGCTTTATGTCCACATAGCATGCAACAAGTTACTTTTCCATCCTGTTTGAAACATGACAAAGCTCACTGCTCCTCCATCTCAGCCTGATAGTGTCTGTCAGGTTTCTGGTTTTATTCATCATTTATTCTTGTTTTGTTTTTTTGGGTTTTTTTTTCTCTAATTTATCTAACTGCACATGATACTTATGGTATATAATGCTGAATAGGTTACAGAGTTGTCCCAAATTCACAATTGTCAGATTATAATTGTAACATGTTTATGTTAACCTGTTGACTGCATGAATTTTCATTTTTTTCAGTCTGATTGAACAGAGAACACAGCTAGTGATGTCCTCCTGGTGCCAACGTTCAGTGTAGATAGGTCTAGTGGAACAGGATCTTCAGAACTGGTTCCTTGTATGTTGATGGATCCACAAAGACGTTCACACTGTTGAGGTCCATCCAGTCATCCTCATACCCTAAGCAATATGTGACATACACAAAATGTTTATGTTGTGTCAATTGGAAATATGATTTCTCACTGTTGGGTCACCTTCCTCTCTGACAACAGTAGTGGACAACGAAGTGGAGATCATTTGTAACTGCTTACAAGTTAACTGCTGTCATTATCAAGCACAACACGTAGTGCAGCGTTGCATGGTATGGAAGACTGGGATAAGGGCTTTTAATGTAGTATGAAGACAGGTGTTTTGTATCAGTTTCTAATCTTTTTATCTTATCACTATTAGAAAGCAGGCTGATCTATATGCTGTATTTCAAACACCATCAGTCAGCCATTCTCTGTCTTTCTCTTCATCCTGTGTGTCTCCATTGAGGTGTTACACTGAGAGCTTCCTATGCAGTGTTTTTCATTTGCAGATGTTTTCTTGGTTTTGTGCTTGCATCATTTCTCTATTTGCAGCACATTTGATGATTCTTACAGCACTCTTTTTGCACCTCATTTACACTTGTGTATTTAGAATACTTGCAACTGTTTTCTCTAACTGAGACTCATTGGGTCGTTGCAGTGTCTTTGGCCCCTGTCGGCCACCTATATGTCACAAAGTACCCAGAGTGCCTGTAGTCACAAGAAAGAATAGCAACAATGACATCACAACTTTTTTTAAGCGATTGCCATCAGGGCTGGCCATTGAACATTTCATCTTTTTAATAATACCTGCATTGTGTCCATGAGTTTGTACCAAGAAAACTTTGGGATCGCTCACGAGGATGGTGTTGTTTGTCTGTTAACAGACGTTCCAACTCTACCGGAAGTTCCAGGAGTCTCCCACATATTAATAGCAGCTCCCTGACACTTGCAAATTAGATACAAAATCCCAGAATCTGAAATGAGTGATCAAGAGTGTACACACTCGAAAGTGACTGATCATGTAGTGCACATATGAGAGAGAGTAGCATGTTTGCTCCATATCATGAGCAATATTCAGCTCAGCAGTTTCCTCCAGCTTGGGGTACAGATCCACACCAATGAAGTTTATGACCCTTTCGGCCTTCCATATACATCAAGTTAACATATGGCACGTAATTCAGACTCAGTTGAAGGCAGTAAAATTTATCTAGAATGATAATGCGTTTTCAGACCTCTCATTGCCAGAGCAGCCATGTTGTTGACCCCAGCTATACATGGCTATGAATAATATGGAGCAGCTTTAACATCCCAATAGATCATACTGCCTATCTCCTCAGAGTACATCCACTGCACATTTGTTATAAAAGTCTGATTTATGTATCTTGGCCTCATGAGGAGCTTATCTACTTCCAATGATGCACTGATAATAAGTGAAGTAAATGTTCACTAATCACTGGATAAAAGGTAAAAAGAGGATGTACTGTAGAAAGAAACTAAAGGAAGAAAGGGGATGAATGAGGAAGCTCCTGATGTCTGCTATGACTTAAAATATTTTAATTAGTGCTGATTAGGATTCATACCACATTACACTGCAGCCATGTTACCAAAAAACCTTGACAACTCCCAGGCTCTTAACGCCTCCCTTCTTTTACACCAACATACTAATTAATAAATCCTCCTTGGACAGCTATCAGCTTTGATTAGATCTTCATACCCATTCTTACAATCTTATGATGGTAAGAACAACCAATGTAAGCTTAATTTAATTATCTAGAAGTGGTGCAACTTACACTTCAAGTGTATGT
>JANJYP010155633.1:0-17679 GCA_024605115.1 Rastrelliger brachysoma
CACCACCACACTCTCACTCACACACACTCACACACACACACGAACACAATATAAGAAACACACCAGGAGACGTCAGTAAATTCCCAGTCTCACAAAGAGGACAGACATGCAATGCATACATAGAAGTTATCCACAGTAGAGGTGACACACACATACACACACACACTCATTCACGCACAGCACATGCACATGCAGGCAATACACAAACACACACACTCTCACACACACACCGTCAGAAATCTGATCTCCCATAGGGAGAAGAAAGCAACCACACAAACATTAAGGAGTCAAATATAAATAAATCAAGCCTTAACAATATTAATATTATAATAACAAGACATTTAAGAAAGCTCCTCATTCAGTCTAATCTATCCTGCCAGTTTATCAGAGAAAGAGAAACAAAGAGTTACAGACAGTTCATTACAAAGCCAGTCAATGCAAAATTCATACATTTCCAATATAAAAATACAAATCCACAAAATAACTATAGAGACAAAGTAGTTCTGATACTGTCGTGGTGTTTCCTGGCTAATATTTCTCTCTCCCTTAAGCTAATGGCACTTATGTTAGAAGGATAAAATCTCCATTTTAAGGGAAACACTATCACCACTGTCAGCTTCAACAAAGACCATCAGAGAGCCTCCCGTTCATCTGCAGGAACAAATCTCGGTCTGTGCCAAAAAGCACTGTAATTTTCACATTGTACAAGTGCAATACTGTGGCGGGGGAAGTGGGGGGACAGTGATGTGTCTTCAGTAGGTGTGTGAGAAGCACTGCTCTAAGCTAGCTGGCTAAAACTACTCTTGGCTATCTTTTATTTCTAAGAGGGAAAAGTTCTACATAGGCACCATTGTGATTGTTGAGACAGGAGTGAAGTGTGGAATGCAATTATCTGTCAAGAGCAATACTTCTGCTGTATAAATGGTGGAATCTGGACTACGGTGTGTTGCGGGAGGCAACAGTTAAAGAAAAAAAAAGAAGATAAACATAAATTAAACTAGGCACAATATCTACATACTTGAAAATGAAACTAAAAAGAAAAAAAGATAAAGAAAAAAAAGCGCATTTCAAAAGAGGATGAAGGCATGAGCAAATGTAAGGCTTTACACAAGAGATGCTTCTTTAAGTGCAAAAAGCAAATTAAATTACAATGTCTGCTCTGAAGCGGTCCGTTTAGTGCTGGAATACACTCAGGAGTGTGATTACATTTGGTTTGAAGTTTTTGTCCGAATTCACGAGTATTTGGAGGATTGTATACGCGACTGCTCTTTGGCAATCTGACACACAGATTCAAAAAAAACTAATCCAGTGTTTAACTTTCACAATGAGTGTTTAGGAGTTTGATTTCAATTTACTAGAATGATTTTAGACATTTTTGGCTCGGTGCTGGAAACTGTTTTTCCTTAAATCCAAAGAAAGGAGACAAACAGTGAAACAGTGAAGAGCTTCAGACTACAGACTGCTAAGAAAGCACAGTGCTCGTCATGTCTGCTGGACACACAACTACAGCTGATAGTGAACACTATTTGTTTTGCTCTTTGTTTTTTCCCCCCCGTTTTCAAAGATTACACAATGTCACTCTCCTCTATCAGTTTTATATTCATTCATGTCCTAAAATCCCCTCAGTGCTGGAGGCATACACTTGCATCACGGCTTCTCTTCAAATATCGCCATGAGAAACTGCTGCTGTGGCTCTGGATTTGCCGGCCAGGAAGAAGAAGGCCGGTGTTCACCACTCGTTGGTCCTCTGTTTGGTGGTGTCATATGCTCTAATGACCTCAGACTGCGACACCACTCCGTTCTCATCTTGAGAAAAGGCGTAGCCATCTGTGAAACAGTATAAAAGAAGTTAAGACTGACATCATGCAGATGAGTGATTCTTTTAATTAAGAAAATAATCAAAAAACTTATAAAAACACACTGAAAAGAACTGAATTAAAAACAAACACTGAACAAGAACAAAATCCTTAAAACCAATTGTTCAATATTTTTGGGAAATATGCTTATTTGCGTTTTTTGCTGAGAGCTGGATGAGAAGATCAAGACAGCTTTCATGTCCGTACACTAAATATTAAGCTACAAGAGGCTGGTTAGTATAATGAATGGAAACAGAGGGAAACTGCTAGTCTGGGGCTTTCCAAAGTCATAAAAACATATGCATGAAGCGGATATAAATACTTCATATCTTGTTTATTTAATTGTGGGTTATGTGTAAGACTGTGTTTCCTATGTTTTGGCATTGTGACTTCTTGCAGTCTCCACTGGTTTCCTGGCAACCTCATGTTAATGACATTGCTCTTAGCTTAGAAATAGTCCCACAGACTAACAACACAAACTGATGCTTTTTCACTTAAAAGTTTAAAAAAACAAGATATGAATTCATGACCTTTAAAAGGTGATTGTTCCCCCCTGTTTCCAGTCTGTATGCTAAGCTAAGCTAACAAGCTGCTGGCTGTAGTTTCCTTTTTAGTATACACACACAAGAGTAGTGGTGATCTTTTCATCTAACTCTTGGCAACAAAGCACATTTCTCAAAATGTTGAACTATTCCTTTTAAATAAAATCATGTAATCAAAATAACAGTAAACAATGATAATGATAACACACAAAAAAAGTTACACATAAATAATCACAGTTGTAGTACAGTACAGTATAAATTTTATCTGTAGTCTAAAACCATCCTTCTACCCTAAACTTTCCTACAGGGTTCTTCTCTGACCTTTGACCCCTGAACTCACCTTCAGGTGTCAAATGACTCGGTCAGTACCTCGAGGGCAGCGAGCAAGTTCAAAGGACCCCGCTGTGACGAGTGCATTGTGGGGGAATAACAGCGCAACATTTCATCATTTCATCGTTATCTGGCTCTACTGAGCTCAACTCAGGACAGACCAGGCACACAAGGGGAAGGACAGGAAGTTAACGACGGAAAAGAATGGGAAGAGCGGCACTACGGGGACTATCAGGGAGTTATAGGGGAGTGGAACCTTTATGGGTAAGGTTTGAATAATGAAATTTAAAAAAAAGGTATCACACAACAATGGTCTCATCCCCACCTATGAGACAAACAAAAAACAAACTGATCAGACAAAGGACAGAACAGAACTAAGAAAAACAAACAGAAAACCAAACCAAACCCATGCTTAGAGTATCAATGGAGAGTTGTTTTTTTTTTTTTTTTTTTTTACGCCAGTGTGACACTACCAGTTTTGGTGATACAAACACCACTTTTTAATATCTACAGTACAAGACTTGCTAAAAAATAAGTTAATCTTAAGCCCCATTTGAAGAGGATTTATTTGTCACAGGGGAGGTGGGATGGTTTTAACATCGCCCGCCTACACAATGATTTTAATCCCAACAAGACTCCATATGTTTGTGATTTTCCACTCTCCATCCAAATAACAACTGCACCTCCAATTATCCACTGCTCTTCAGCTAAGTGACACTTTGCATTATAAGTGCATCTCTTGAGATTTTATAAACAGAGTTGTCATATCTGATAGGGTTTCATCTGCTCAGCACACAGTCTAACACAGATTTTACTAACTGGAAAAGTAAAGGGGAAAATAAAGACAGACGTTACAGAAGCAGAACCTGTGAGCTCATGACGTGCTACTTTAACAATTCAGGTGATTCTGCCTTTGTTGATTAACCATTAAGTAGCTAACTGATGATTAGCTAGTAGATTAGTGTAGATAATCTTTCCTATTTTATCTTTATCTCTTCCTCAGAAAAAAAAACAAAAAAACATTAAAGTTATTTATGCCTATCCTGTTTAATATTTCAATTACAACTATATATGACCAGGAAACAATGCTAACACTAAAAACTATATTATTAACCCTGTACAAACTGGGCTTCACATATTTTAGTGTTCAATATTGTCTTACCCTATATAACCATAAAAAAGACAAATTTAAAAAAAATCAAGTACCGGTAAAACACAAAATAAAATACAGTAGAATGATAACAAAAATGTGATTATATGTGACTAATGATGATTATAAAGTCACATTTGACAGTTTGCGGGATACAATGACATTTACCAGGTGTCAGAACAAAGGGAAACTGTTGGGCTGTTTACACACAAGATCTGGTCAACGCAAAGTATTTCTGGAAATCAGCAGGATGAGCATAGTGTTACTGTCTCCCAGGACGGAGGTCGAGCCACTCCGGAGACACAGTATGTGTCAGAGGAAGAATAATGATGCTCGCTCTGCTCCCCCTGACCAACTGAAGATTTGAAAGCAGATAAATCTAACGTCTTTTTTGTCTTTGGTGTAAAATTTAACGACCTGATCCCTGTGCTTTGAGGCGAATAGAGACAAAGCAAGTTAGGAGAGGAAGAGAGAGGGAGAGAGAGAGATAGACAGACAGAAAGAGAGAGAGAGAAAACAAAGGTGCAACTTACGGAGTAGGTTCTGCTGCATGGAGTCAGAACGGTACAGACTGACTGTGCTCTTCTTGAAGACGTTCTTCAGGAGTTGGGCCCTCTCCGTCAAACTACACACACACACACACACACACACACACACACACACACACACACACACACACACAGAGATTTAGTCAGTGTGTTAGCAGCATGCTGAGCACCACAGGCAGATTTAATGACCCATACATCAAGCTGGTGTCCAAGCACCTCCAGAGTAGATGGACTTGCCAACTCCACTACCTGCTGGTACAAACACCATGTATGGAGACAAAACTCTGGAGATGCAGGCTAAGAACAAAGTTTGTGCGCGTGCGTGTGTGAAAAATCTGAAAACAGCATGTTGGCCAAAAGGAATGCGTGTAAAGCTAACAAATGTGCATAGTGTGGATGCTCATACCTACATGTTGTTTTGTTTTGTTTCACACACATAAGACAAAACACATGAAGGAAACACAAAGGTATGTGTGTGGATGTGGAGGAAACCTGTAAAGGCTTTTATGAAGACCACACCAGAAATACATGCAAAAGTTAAAATAAAAACCTATATAACAACAGACAAACAAACAAACAAACATGACCTTGTGTCCATACATGTGTTCTCCCACGTGCATGTATGCAAAATCATCCATGTACGTATTTGTTTCTGTAGGTTTATGTGTGTGTGTGTGTGTGTGTGTGTGTGTGTGTGTGTGTGTGTGTGTGTGTGTGTGTGAGTGCCAGGAGCAGGCAGGCCTGCAGCCTGCTGAGTCTGGGACAGTGGCCAGGCAGGGGGATCACTTTCAGCCAAGCAGGAGATCTCACACTGATCTGCTCCATGCTAATACCTGCTGCAGGCCTCAGACCCCGGAGAGCCTGCAGACCAACTGATACATTTTTAAAAATATATATGGCTTTAATATAGGAGGACTCTATAATAAGACATTCAACATGTTTGGAGGGAAAAGGGACACTTACTCTTATGACATGATTACTGATATTACAGTCAAACTCCTGCAATTTAACAGCAATTTTAAGATTTCACTCTACCACATAGTGATATTGTTGGCAGTGCAACTATGTGTATTTGTGAAATTTAGGGCTTATAGATAATTCTTCCTCCAAGTTTCTTTGAGGAATTTGGTTAAAAAATGTCTTATATTGGAAAAAAGAAAGAATAACGGCATGCAGGATAATAAATTCTACTGAGAGGCATTATAAATTTGTCAACTGTGTGAGATTTTGCTGTAAAGTTTCTACTGAGGTATCTATGACTGTAATATCTCTGCTTATGTTTGGCCAATGAGATGGACTGCTTTACTGCAGTACTGGATTTATTAAATTGATGAAATACTGTGATTTGTCAGGTATTTCATCTTCTGAAGTAGCAAAAAAGAAACAACACAAAACCTAAAAAAACACATTCTTGTTGGCTTTCTTAGTCAGTTTCAGAACTGATTTTCCAGAAAATAAACTAGAAAAGCATGTATTATATCACATATATTGAGATATGATTTTTTTTTAACCACTCAAAATGTGGACAACAGAATAAATTGTGGCACAAAGCAAAGTGTTTCTGTGTTTATTTTCCTGAGAGACACAAACAGTTGAAAGCTTTAATTTAATGAAAATGAGGCCAAATGCTCCTACAAGCCAAGTGGTGATTCGTGCCAAGAAACTGATAAAGTAGCAAATTATAGCAAACAGAGACTAAATAGACCAAAACTGATATTTTATACAATAATAAGATTTAAATTCCAGATCACATCTTATTATTTACTGTATGAGTTCATGGGGATAATGAACTTTGTAAGACACATTTTTTTTAATCAAACAATTCGTTTTGTAAATCTAAAATGACAGCACACAAACTGGAGTGAAGTAAAGTGCTATTGTACCTCTTTCCATGCACCACTGCTCCAGGGTCTTTGGATAAAGCCTCAAGCTCCTGCACCTCATCCACCAGTGTCTTGAAACACACCTTCTTCACCCTGCAAATTAAACAAATTATGTTTGAAAAAAAAAGAAAAGAAAAAAGAAATCATCATCTTGTAACAAATGACCACTGACATATGTAACTTCTATCGTGTGATATTAAAATCTGCTAAGAGCAAATTCAAACAGCTTTTGAATACATCGGGAAACTGTTGCAGCTTTGAAAATTAATCCTGACACCTCAGGTCTACTGTGGGCTGATGTCAAACAGACATAGGACAGAAACAAACATTTCCCATGGAGCATTCACAGAGTGGAAACACTAGACTTTCTTGGAAGTCAGAACAAAAAACCATGGAAAGGAATTTCTTCAGCAGATAGGAGAGATTCTAGAGGAATTTCCTGTATTGGATGTGTATTGGAGTGATGATTAGCAAAAGGAGCTGAGAGAAGACTCACACTTTGTAGGCCACGTCAAAAACCAGCGAAGTGATGGGGATGAAGACCAGACCCGTCCAGAAGACCCCTGAACTGAACATCATCTCCGCCTGACACATACAGACACACATACATATACACTTATTTTCAGGTCACTGAGGACAATACAGAGTTCAACTACTGATCAGATTAAAAAAACACTTTTAAAAAGGAAGCAAAACCTCTTAAAGAACAACCTTCATCATCTTCTTTAGTGCCACATAATAGAAAACATACATGACAAAAGCAAACCAAAACAAACTGGTATATTATGGAAATACAGAGGCGTTTGGCCCAAATAACCTGTTCAATGTGGGTTAATCCAGCATGACTAAATGACACCATGTTTTTGTTTGGACCCCTCCACCTCTCTGCCCTTCAGGGCGGAGGAAGTACCTGTGAAGTATTTAGACAGTGATATCTTTTTCACAGGAAAACAGCTTGACAGTGTGTTGTGCTGAGAGCTCCTGTCAATAGATCACAGAGGACCAGCATCTGAAGTGCTTTTAATGATACGTTCAATACTGCAGATACTCAGTGGAAGAGGGCGTTGCTGCAGAGAGAGAGTTGTATTTAGAGGATTAATTTCAAAAGGTTCATGTTTGTAAAAGATATTCACATTAGCTGAACCACAGGTACAAAATTCTCTAAGACCTGAGTCCAGTCATTTTAAAAATCTTGGTTAGTAACTTTACATGAGATTTAAAAGACAGAGGGAGAAGTTCACAGATTTGATTTTGAGTTCTTGGACTGTTGTTGGCTAAATTATACAACTATTGTTCAGCATTTTAGTCACTGTTGCAATGTAAACTTCTGAATATTGCATATTTTACAAGCTCATTTCTTTGTCATTCGACATAAAAATAAGTCGGCAGCAAGTGATCAATTAGGTAATTTTCCAAGAAATAGCAAATATTCTCTGGTGTAAACTTCTCAAACTTTTTGTTTCATAAAAAAAGAAACTGAATTTCAGTTTTGAAAGTGCTGGTTTAAATATTGTTAGGTTTGCATTTTTCCACATTTATATTTTATAGAGCAAATGCTTAAAATGATTGAGAACATTATATTCCTTGTTGGAGCCCTCAAGACAATTGTTTAATGTTTGAAATGCAAAGTTATAGTAAGAAAATAAATGGAATCAAAATCTCTACTCACTTCTCTAGTCATTACTTTGGGGAGAAGTTTAACTGTCAAACACGCAGCTCTACCCCAAATTAAGAATTTATTAAGGTACTAGTGTTAAAACTGTTGATGCCTTTTTTTCTTCGTCAGCCTGCAACATATCATTAATGTCTGCCAAGTTGACTTCGAGTTCACAGACAGAGATGATTTTCATTGCTGTCACATAATTCCTGAAAATTGTAAACAATAAGTTAATGTTGTATTTTCAACACAGTCCGTGACAAATGTTGACATCCAGTTTATGAGCAAAATAAATCTACAAATGAGACAGCTGTGATCCTCACTCAAGACTCATTTATCATGCTGGAACAAAAACACATTTGGATATGATCCAATTCGTCAGGCATCTCGAGAAAACCGCTTCTTCTCTGTTGCAAAAATACGATTCATTAGTAGCGCAGTCACAGCCGCCTGTAATGAGTTTAAATAAAACAACAAAGTGATGTTCGTGTCAGGAGGTTGTTTTGGGTTTAGAGTGGCAGGGAAACAGTGGAGGCGAAAACTTTCAGCTTTCTGTGAGGACGATGTTTGCTTTGGCCTGGTGCATTGAAACTATCTGTCATTACATGTCAAAGTGTAAAACTCACTCTCTCTGCATTGTAATGTGCCAGTTGTTTAAACTGCTGGGGCCCCTCGACAGTGTCCTTCCTGTAATGTGACACAGGCAGGGTCCTTAGGATGCAAGCACACACAAATCAGTGTCAAAACTATCAAAGTGCTCAGGTTTTCTCAAATTAGCTAATCTGTTCGCCATTACCTGCAAATTGACTTTGATGTCTGACAAAACACTGGGGGAACAGGAAATCCCAAATGACAGGAAATCAAAATGGCTTTTTCCTACAGTTTGTGATGGGATGCGAATGAATGGAGCTTTTCTGAGTCGCCCAGAGGCTGAGAACGTATGAGACGAGGGAAAATTGCATCGAAGCACGGGATATTTTCACATCAATTTTGAAATTATGCAGCTCTGGCGGAAACATTTACTGTTTTTTTCCTTTGGTCGTAAGTCAGTTTAATTATTTTAGTTTTCATCCAGTGTATCATGCATTTTAATGGAGACGTTTAAGCTGTCTGAGAGTCTTTTGAAAATAAACCAGGGATGTATACTCAGCATATTAAATCAAAGTCAAGAGAGCTTGAAAAACAAACCATCTTAGTCTTTTACAAGTTCAATCTATGAACAATATTTTTATAATGCATATCCCTACATAACTCAAGTCACAGTGTATGAACATGTGTGCAACTCTTAGCAAATCACAAGTTTATCATAAAAATCAAATAACTCTGGTGATAACATTTAGTACAATAATTCACAACAAAACCGCAAGACTAACAAATTAAAAGTTTACCTAAATCAACCGCATTAGCTTTATGTTCAACATTAGTTTTCCAATTTGACATCAGTATTTCAAAATGCAAACAAAGCTGACCAATTACAATCAACAAATGTTTGTCTTCAGGCATCTGGACACGCTCCATTACTATGAGCGGGGTCAGCAGTGTTGGTGGATGCTAGCGATGTCTCATACCAGGGGGCCCCTGGGAGCTGGCCAGGGTGAGAGAGGTCTGGGGAGCAGGGCTGTATTTTTAGGACAAACTAATAAACTTGTCTGGCTGGACAGACAGTAGTGTCCGCTGGCATGGAGTGGTGTGTTTTGACAAGTCACCGACCCCCTCAATGCGACACACACACAAACACAGACGAGACAGATGCAATGACATATGCACAGAAAATGCTTTCCAACTCATACATGATGCTGTGAGATTTATATTTTTTAGCATTTGTGCTCATTTCCTAAAGAACAATAATTAGTGGATTTCATGGTGTTGCAAACATTAGCAGAGTGTGTTTCAGAGGCTTCCCAAAATCTGAATGATTAAAGCCAATTTCGTATGACCACAGCTTCTCAAGTTGGATTCCAGCCAGGCTTCCGTCACCTTTTTTATATCTACCGTACACTGCTGAGCTGAGACTTGATTTTTTTTAAAACTCATGTTTTGGTATATAGGATTCTTGGGTGCTTTATAAGTGAAAATTATTATTAATGTATGAATACTTCAGCTATGGTCAAAAATATGACCATAGCTGAAGTAGTGACAGTGACTTTGACCTTTTACTACTTAATTCTAATCTGTTCAAACTTGTGTCTAAGTGAATGTTTAGCAAATTTGATGAAATTCCCTCAAGGTGTCCCTCAAGTATGAGAGGGATGGATGGATGTACATACAAAAAAACCTGATGTGTCCAGTTATGGCCACATCAGATGCTTTATAGAAGATATAATCATACTTGAAATATGGGTGAAATATGTGGCATAAAGTCAAAAGAAGCAAAGCTATGAAGACAAAGTGTTTTATGCTTATTTCAAAAAGAAGCTGATCAAGGGAATATGGCACCTGACTGAACAGACCTGAAAAAGGCCACAGGTGCTTAAATTATGTTAATGTATGTCATTGTAATGTTAAATGTAAGTGGAGGTAGTCCACTACTTCACTCTTAACCTCATGCACCTACAGCTGCTGTGAATTCAGCAAAACACCAAAAACCATCTTCATAACACTTTACCAGCTGTGTGATATTCATAGACGCGAATATTCAGACACTGCTTGAATACTCAGATATCCTTTATGCAACACTTTAAGATTATGTCAAGTTTCATACAGCACTTTGGTCTGCATCTGTCCTTGTTAGTTTTCCAGTATGCTGAATTGAGCTGACTTAACCAGACAACAAAGTACATGACGATGTCAAGGAAAGGTGGGAAATTGAAAGTGAAAATATACATTTGGCAAAATCTTGCTTAAATCTTCAACAGCTTCTGCTTACCATAAAACTAAGCATGAAGAAAAGTGGTGGCTCACTTAAAGCAATAGAAAAGACCAAAAAGACAGACTAAAGGACAGCACAAATCTATTAATTCCCAAAATGTCAACCACAGAGACAAATCAGCCATTAGCCACCCAAAAAGAGGTCAACTTGGAAAACAAACAACTTTCTCAGTTGGGGCCTTCTTCCACTCCAGACTCTCTGTGTGTCGCCTAACAAAGACAGCGAGACATCTACTAGAAAAACAGAGAAAAAATAAAAAAAAACTTTACATAAACACTTCTAAAGCAGCAGTCTCACAGTCTCCGACTGTGTGCATGTGATTTACAATAAGTGTGGAGCAGATTGGAACTGTTCTTCTCACTCATACTGTATACCATGGCCTGTTATTGTACTGTAGTTCATGTGTGATGTGGTGAATCATTAACTCAGGGAGAAACAACAGACCTGGGTACAACAGTTCAGTGAAAGCTCTCTTATGATACTCATGAGTCCTGAAGAGGAGCCATAAGGATTCCCATAACACCACTGAGAGACAAAGTCAACACCAGCAGCGCACCAGTGATGAAACAATGATTGAATTTTAAAAGTTGAATTTTCAAAAAATATTTCTGATCTCTGTGGAACATGGTCTGTTTCAGTCCAAACCAGAACAGTTTCCCGAGTCTTAAAAGATTAGTCACAGGTCTCAGCAATCACACAAACACAGAAATGTACAAAAATGCCAGCAGACCTCACAACACATCTGTTTTTCCAGGTTTTCTTGTGTGCCTACTGATGTGAATCAGTATGAATTTGTTGCTGCAAAAAATAATTCTGCATATATTAATGCAAAAGTGTAAAAAACTGGTATTATATACAATTAACTATAGTATGAAACAGCAAAAATTGATGCATCTGTCTCAGTTTCTTCTGCAACAGAAAATCAAATCTTGCACACTAACACATTAATTCATCACTTGTTTTCAAAACAAACCTGCCCTCTCAGGTATATTGCAAACAAAAATCATCCAACTACAGATTATGGAATGTTCACTTTAATGGATAAACGCACACACAAGTTTCAAGTTTTTCTATAAATTAATCCTGTGTTGAAGTGAGTCGCAACCAGTGAGGGGTCTGGGGTGAGGAGATAGAAAAAAAAAGGAATAAACATAAGCCTGGTATAAATTTTGGTCTTCTTAAATGTCAACAAGTTGTTACTATAGCGACACATTGGTTAGGTAACGTAACCATGGCATTACCCCAGATTCATATAGTATAGGCATATCTAGCCAGTACAATTTGAGGGTAGGCTCAGCTTCATACTCTTGTCCAAAATTTAAACTCAAGCTTCAAATTGAGACTTCAAAATCCAGTGGGTAACATCATGGCGACTACATCCATTTTTTATTTTTTATTTTTACATCCTATGATAGAAGTACAATAAAAAAAACCTACAGCACAGGAAGTATTCAGCATGGAGAACTGTAACGATGCAGTAAAATGATGTAATATCAGCTTTTAAAAAATGTATGGCTTCTTGGGTTTGAATCACAGAAACTAGGAACTATCTGGACACATGGGGAATAAGCAATGATAACTTCTACAGTTGTTACAAATTACAGAGGGTTCTGAGGTCATTCTAGTCCTGTGTGACTCAAGATCCAGATGCAAATAAAGCCTATTGTACTGTGAATCAGATAAAGAGGGGAACTTTAATAGATGTTCTTTGATAAGTTAAGAAAGAAGAGCTTTATTTCAAAAGGACTCTCATAATGATTGGTATTTCTGTTTTTCAGAAGAGAGTCACTAAGTCAATCTGTCTTTTAAAATGAACCATTCTCAAAAATGCCTGTGGAGAAAATGAAGATTCATGCATTTTTCTGTTTCTCTAAAAATGTTTTCATTCCTTGTTTTGATCTCATCAATATTTCATACACTGGCACAGACAGCCCTGGGTGTATTCCTGGCATGCTACACATCAACAAACCCCCTGGAAAAATTATTTCTCTCTGAGAAAATGTTTCTTATCACTAAACAGAAGAGTCTGATGCAAACTGACTTGAGTGCAAAATCCAGGTGCTTATGACAAGT
Source organism: Rastrelliger brachysoma (assembly GCA_024605115.1). NCBI lineage: Eukaryota > Metazoa > Chordata > Actinopteri > Scombriformes > Scombridae > Rastrelliger > Rastrelliger brachysoma. The sequence continues at coordinate 12,909 of JANJYP010155633.1, forward strand.
ACTTGAGTGAGGTTCAGGTGCTCCTGTGCAGCTTACAGCAAAGGTGTGTATGAAAAGCGAGGAGAGAACGGGATGAACTGTAACACAGACAGCTGTGGTGATAGCAAAGGAAAAGTCAGCAGACAGCAGGTCAGTGTGACAGAGCCTACATGAGACATCTCCTGAGGAGCAGCTAAGCCGCTTAGTGTGGCAGATTACACTCCTTGAACAGAATAATCTGACATTTTCTTTTGATATCCCTGTCAGAGTTTTGTGAGGTGAACACAGGATGAGATATGCGGTTTGGGATGAAGCCAGTATGCGTTTGTACCTGTGAAAGACTCACTAGCTGTTCAACTGTTTTTTTGTGAATGGTTCCTGCACCTGTCTTGTCAATCGTCCAAAGAATATTTTGTCTGACATTGATGAATGTGTTCATATGAAGTTGAGCGCTGCTTAACGTCTCTTGTTAAAGGCAGCAAGCTGGGTAGTGAGTGAGAGCAGAAACAGGAGGAGAGGGGAGTTCTGGTGTCTGTTATGTTTTTGGCCCTCGGGCAGTTTTTCGACTGGCAGAGGGGGAGTGGGGGGTGGCGGAGTGAACAAAAAGAGAACAAAGAGGAAAGTGCTGATGCAACAAGTAAGAGAGAATAAGTAAAAAGAAAATATATGGAAGGACAGAGCACAAAAATATTTGAAGATCCAACTACACATCAGGGAGGCCTTGGTGAAATATGTAGGGCTGAATCAGGGTTCAGCAAAATCCTGTTCTTCAGAGGCTACAAGGTCTTGCAAGTAGAGATTGTGTCTCTGATGCCGTCTCAGGTTTCTAAGAGATGTGTCCCTGTTTGATGATGTACTGGCATCCCTGAGTTGGGAAAGGGGCATAGGGTTACCAACTACCCACAGGACACCATTACTGTCTTCAGTCAAGTGCTGCAGGGCGTGGATGAAAGCAGTGGGCTTCACAGACCGAGGATAGAGTGAAGGTAACATACCCATCACCTCTGTGTCTGTGCATGCATGTGTGTAGCATGAGTGAGTAAGTAGTTGAGTGTTTATTGTGTTGTGTACGCACAGACTTATAAGATGCCAAAAATACTGTTCCAGCATGGAACATTTTTTCAGACAAAAATATCATATCATCATTACTGTACAACTTGCACTTAAAACTGAAAATGTTATTAATGGATTTCAGTCTCACCTATCTCTGCCTCTATCCTAATTCTAAAAAAAAAAGAAAAACATTTTCTGATCAGAGACACCGTTACACCTGAATGTATCTATAGGCAATTGTGATCTACCTGTGCACGTCGATGTCAAGGATTTTTAGGTAAATGCTGCTTCACATTAAGCTCTAAGCTATACTTGTTTTTCATCAGACAATATGTTTGTAATTTAGGTTTTGTACCAAGTTCCCATCCAATATCACAACTGATGGCCAAATCGGGTGTAAACTTATGAATTCCCAGAAACGACTGAATAGCTCTGTAATGAGTGTTACAATTAAGTTGTTCACTAAATCCCCAAATGCCAGAATCATAATCTGAAACAGGACACACAAGACTTATTGTTGTGTGTAAGTAAGGAATCCCCGATACTTGGGTTGTATTTAATCTACTGTCTACACTGACATTTTTTTCAACGTTTATGTTTTTTTCACTTTTCAGAGGCAATTACACTGAATTATAAAAGTGATGTGTTTGCAAACCATGCTTGCACAAAAACATACAACATCAACTGTAAGAGGTGGTTATTTTCTTCTACTGCTGGCTGCACAGTGCCAGCCTTTTCTTCTCTTGTTTTCACTTCATGCTGTGTTTTTCTTTTCTAATAAAAAGATGCTCCATTGTCTACACCAGGATACACCAGGAAGTGTAATTTGTGGCTAATAGGTTTCCATAGACCACCTGTGGTGGCCCAGAGAGACTGAAGTCGCATTCACATGTAAATAACATCCCAAAAGAGAAAGACTGCAAAACCAGTAACATATTTTTCACGAGAATTAAATCAGTTTTACAACTTTTTACACAAAGAACTCAATCTCTGACATTAGTGATTGGACAAATACAAACAGTTCCAGAGTTTGCTGCTCCCCAGGACATCAGAGTGTAAACCAGACACACCCTCACCTCTCTTTGTTTAGCTCCCAGACTGCTTCACTGTTCCAGTGTCACCTGTGGATACTCATAGCCAAGGAAGGCCAGTGTAACACAAACACTGGACTAATTGGCCCAATTAAGTCATTATGCAACACAAGCCAGGGGTCTAACAGTTGACACCCCTCTAGCTCTCTGCACAAAGAACTGTGTCAAGTTTTACCCTGAAATTTCCTATCATCATCCATCTGTAGCAGAAAATAAAGTATGAGGCACTACAGGGCTGTCAGTGATAGACATCAGCAGTTTCTTTTGGCACTGGAGGAAACATCCAATGTGAGCATGTGAGCATGTGTAGATGTGGGTGTGAGTACACGCTAGTATGCATGTGCTTACCTCTCCAGACATGTCGGGGGCCAGAGGGATGAGAGGCCAGAGGGAAGAATAGATAATGAAAAACACCACCCACAGACCGATGCTTCCCCATATTGCAATGTGACTGAACTGTTAGAAGAGAAGAAAGGTTAAGACAAAGTTTTTATTTACTGTAACTTTGATCAATACTAATATATTGGCATATTTTTATACATGGTAATGCCTCATCATAGTGTTATTTTCACATTTTAGTTTCCATCATTTTTTTAATAGTTCACAATGAGTGGCTTTTATATTACCCTTTATTTTATCTTGAAAGACCATTGAGGAGGCGTACTCATTTACAATGATGTTGAGACAGCAATACAGTAAATGTATATCAATGCAATCAAATGCTTTTAGTCATCTGAATGAGTTAGCATGCTGTATATGTCATTTCACTTTCTTTATAGTTAAAAGTCTACTGGGGAACAAACTGTAAAAAGATTCTAAGATAAGACAAGGATGTAAAATATGTTACAAGTATCAGTGGACCCATAAAATAGAGGAACTGGTAGAGATAACAGAACCTTAGTGAGAGAGGAGAGAGCCATCAACTTACCATGGTCCAGGAAGAGGTCTCGAGGCCAGCTTTAAGACAAACTGTGATCACCACAAACTGTGGGGACACAATCACATCGACATTAATAAGACTGTCCCATTATTCTATACTAAAGATCAGTCATGGGAAGTGCATTACACAAACCTTCATTTACAGTAAGTACCATGCAATATAAAATTAGGTAAAGTAATCAGGTGTGGTTGATGTTTATTCACTGAAGTTGGATAACACTTGGCTAAGAGGCCTGACACTTAAACATAGCAGAAACGCTGCCTGTCAAGAAGATTGGTGCACTTACTGTGTAAACCATGTTGCCTAATAGGAGATAGTCTGGAGTTCTTCCGTTGCCAAAAACTGTATCTGTGAAGGGAATCAACAACAGAAGCTTTCAGACCAAATCTGTCTCTTTTCACTTCTTGAGTTTCATAGAGAGCTCCATTAGGTGATCCAAAGTGTAAACAACCAGAGAGTACATAGGATATTACTTAAAGTGCATCTCAGTGTGAACTTTGGTGTGAAATGCACTGTTGAAGATCTGGATAAAAAAGTGGACATGGGAACATGAAGTGAAAACCACAGCAAAATGCTGCTTCCATTACTGCCCACTGAGAGAAGCTGGAATGTTAATTCTTTCTTTCACAAATATTGTGAAGGAGTGTTTTCATGAAAATCCATCAGTAAGACTGAAAAGCAGAAATGGTGTGCATTAATCATGGTCAGAAATTAAATGATCTGGCTTTAAGAGCTTTACTTTTTTTTAAAAAAAAGATTATTTATTCTACCATTAAAAAGGAATCCAACATCTTGAAGATACTTTTCCTAAAACAGAGGCTAGAAGAGCTTCCTAAATTGATAATAGGGAAATTAAAAGCAAATCAGAGACATATTGCTCCAAAGTGCACACATGGGCTGAGGCTAAAATATCAGCAGTGTGCGACTGCCAGTAAAGAAAGAAAGAGGGGCTCCCTTTCCCTTTACTTCCGGCTGGTCACATGTCTTGTGTGCGCTGAGGCTTTGCTGACAGCCTGTCAGTCAGAGTGAAGGGGCTTGGCGCCTTTGTTTGGAGAGCAGGCCCAAGCTTGTGTGGTCCTCAGCTCTGGCCAGCCAAGACTTACCGGCTCAAAGATCCCTATTCTCTCTGCACATACACAAAAACCTTGCATCTCAATGTGCACAAACATGCAAATATGTATGCACTTGCACTGTCATAGACAATTCCCTTCATACTGTATGGATCTGAAATAAATAAAAAATTAAATTGTACTCACACAGACTTAAAGCTGTGTATTTGTATAAATAACTCATTTGATTGGTGTGTTTATAATAAATGAAGGAAGGACAAATTAGTGTATGCAAAAGTATTTCAGCATTTTAATGTGCATGCATGAGCTGGTGCAAACATGAATATGTGTGTGTTAGTGTGTGTCGCTTTGGGCAAAGCACACACATGTTTGCAATTCATGACTGGATATTTGAAGAGAGAACTAATTAAGACAAAGTATGTGTGTCTGACTGTCCTCCCTCTTCATCCTGAGTCCACCGAGAGCTGTGGAGGAGTCTCTGGGAGCTGCTTACCATGCTGGAAGGCTTTAAGAGGGAACCAGAAGAGGATGACGGAGTGGAAGAGGCCATTCAGACAATGGGCCCAGAAGACCTGCAAAAAAAGGGAAGAAGGATGGAGTGGAAGGAGGCAAGAGCAGGAGGAGGAGAAGAAGAGGGG
>JANJYP010155649.1:0-11449 GCA_024605115.1 Rastrelliger brachysoma
AGAAATATTTGAACATTAACTTTGTATGCATAAATTAAAGTGGCAACCAACTTTTTCTATTTTCTGCTCACAGCCTTTGCATGTGCTGCGATTCGACTTGGCATATTCCACTGCAAAGTCATTCAGTGTCTTCTCTCCTTTAGCTCCACTCTTCTGGTCACTTTTCCCTGCAGGTGACAAGGTAAATGTAAGTGCAAAATTTCAGATTATTAATATTCAGCAGACCCAATAAATCAACAAAAATGTAAAAGGCACATTTACTTATGTTGTTCTCATGAAACTAAAAATGTTACCAGCTCCATGAAAGCATGTCAGAGCTGCACAGAGTATAGACATGTTTTTAGCATCATGACATTTTATCAAAAGCTAAAAGCAGAGTACTGACCTCCAGCAACTCCACCACTTTCAATGGCCTTTTTGACCTTTTCCTGGTCATCCCAGCGGAGGTCAGAATACCCAGCGATGTCACCAGTAGACTGAGCTGCTGCTCGCTGCCAGAAGCAGGAAAAATGGTGCCAGTGGGGGACTTTCCCATCAAACATGGGTGACTACAACAGAAAGAGCAAAAACGGCAAGTTTAATGTCTACATTACGTTTAGAGTCAACAACTGCTCATTAAAAACATTTTTGTGGACTTTGCTGGACTAGATAAATTAATCATTGTTCTGGACATTCAGCACAAATTGTTCCTTATTTTTAAAATAATGATTGATATATGTTACTATCATTTAATATTATTATTATTGCTAGAACTATACAACCTTCTCTGTATGTACAACTACAAACAAGAAGGTTAATTGTTTCCCAGCAGAGGAAAGGTTTTGTTTGCTATATGATTGAAAGTGAAGTGTATTTAATGTGTAACTTCTCATTATATGACAATTTTAGGACTAAACTTTATAATGAAATGTCCATAATCTCTATTCATTCCTTCTGGTTGGGTGATTATAGAAGACTTGAGTCATGTTTTCATGTAAAGGAACCATTTTGTAGGAGTTTTTTCAAAGCTGTAGATTTTGGGAAAGACTACATTTTTTTTGTTTGGACTGTAATGTAATGTTCTTTTCTGATAGAGGTTTTCACTACTGTGATGGTATTTCTGGTACCCCTGTAAAGACCATAAGTATGTGTATGCATATGACTCAATGATCAACCACTGCTATGATGCTTTGAGGGATAATATATAAATACTTGGAAAACTGATGTGTAATCAGTCTTATACCACATCTATACCACAAGTACCGGCAAGTATACATTTGATTTATTCAAGTGTGGCCATTCATTAAAATGCAGTAAACAAAAAACAATCCTTGTATTGAAATTCTGCACATGCTGACTGACTCCAGCACGCTGCTTCATTTCGTTAAGTTTGTTTCTGCTTGAAGAATTGCGTGATGCAAATCTGGAGCTGCTCCACAGGCCATGAATCAGAAGGCTGATTTTGCGCAGCCTCATAAGAAGCTTTAGCTTCTAAGTAAATTAATTCCTGTGTGGGGCAGATTTCACAGTTTGGCCAGGATGTTGTTGAGATTTTGGTGTCTGACTGTACATGTTAACTCAGACACACATTTCTAGATTTTTGGCACAACCTCATATTGCATCAAAAGAAAATATCCTTACATCAATAAGTGAATGAAGGATGAGTTAAGACAGAGAGCTCTCAAGCAGGACTTACAGGTTTTTACATGTGTTGGGAATGCAAGGATTTTAGGCTTTTTTGGTGTGTTGAGGTGAGGTTCAATGGGTGTAGGTGGGCCATGCTCTCCCACTACTACTACTCTAACATGATGCCTCTTCATTAAAGGTAACATGTTTCAATGGAAATATCCTCTTTAGTGGCATTAGTGCTGCAAAAAGATGCTCATTTTATACACATACACACGGGCTGTATGTGTTTATAAAGTGACTCTTACAAAATCTCAATTGAATAACACACACACACACTGATAGAAATCAGAAATCAATCATGGAGTTATCAGAGAGAAGAACATATGCTACTGGAGCTGGTACAATTCCAACATGGCAAGCGAAGACAGATAAATTGCTGTAATCACCATGTCTACTCATTGTTTAATTTTGGATCTTGTGTCCTGCATATATTAAATGGAGATCAGTGGGGGTGGGATGGGTATGGATGAGGTGGGGGTCGCCACTCGGTTTTTATGTTTTATGGTGTACTATTTTTATTGTGTTTTGTTTATATGGATTTGAGGCAAAAGAACAATTAAAAAGTTGATCACGCAAACACAAAAAAGGAATGGCTCAAGGGCTCTTTGTGAGCATGATTGAATAGACAATGTCAGCCATTTAAATGCTAACGTGGGCCTGACCAATCACAGCTGAAACCACATTTTAAATCACACATACATATGATTCAAAGAGTGGTTTGATCTGCATAACAACGCATTAAAGGTACTTTGCCTCTAAAGGATATTTCCCTAATGGTGAGCCAGCTAACGGAGCAGGTTTCTTGAGACGCAGTGTTTCAGACGTCGTTCATTTACCTGCACCATGATGGCCATCCTCAGCGAGTCTTTTGCGATGTTTTCTTTGCACTTCTTGCACGATGCGCGGCCGCTTTTTGCGTATTCCGCTTTATACAGCTTGTCCTCTTGAGATTCAGCCATAGTTGTTCAATGTTGCAGCAAAAAAGTGTGATTAAGTGACTGTGAGGCGAACTTTTTCTCCGGATGACGAGGAACCACAACACAATCAATGCGTAGCTCACGCAGCGTAGAGAAGCCCGCGTCCCTGCACGCTACCAAAGAGAGAGACGTGTATGAAGAGCTCTCACTCTGTCCCTGTTTTAATACACCAAAACTCTCTCATTGACCAGGGGTGATTGTCGAAACACGAATTTGAAATACAATGCACTGCAAGTGTTCCTCCTGCTAAATTACTCATTTCACTGGATAACATAAATTACAACAATGCATATTAATACACGGAGTGGTCTACTATACTGTATAATAATAATGGTTCAGTAAACACAATTACAGATTTCTACTGAGAGGACCCTGAGATAGTTGATGAAACCTGAAGGAAAAACAAAATGAATGACATAACTATCCAAAGCACATTACACCTGTTACAATAAGCTCATTTGATCCAGAAGCATAATTGTTTGTCCCATCTCTAACAGATGGGGCAACTAAATAAAGTTGTATGAAATCATTTTTAGAAAAAAAAAATACAATAGTAATTTATTCATTTTTAGGGGTACTGAGAACAAATTTAGAAGTGCTTGAGCAGCTATACAAATGGTCTAAAATTGCTCCTGTCTCCACTAACATGAACTAGTAAAATCATTCAAGACCAAATAAAATCCTGATACAACAATGACTGAAAGAAACAGCAACAGGAAGTCCTTTTCTTTTCATTAGAAGTATCAAAATATTAGTCTCAGTGGTGTAAATCAAACAAACAATCCCTCAATAAAACCTTTTCTTCTGATGAGCTTTGTAACTCAACTTGAATTTGCCATCAAGGACTCAAACTTAACTTAGGATTTGACTTAATAGGACACAAGGCTCAAGTTATTCTTAAAAACTTGGAAACAACCACTTAATATCATTTCAGAAATAAAATGCTGCTGTTGAGCTATTGTAGTGTTTTCAGTGGTTAATTTTAATAATTGTTTAGACTACATCATTTTTGGGGAGACATTTCCTGTGAATATAATTAATTGAATGGACAAAAAAAATCTTTTTTTTTTTAAATTGGTGAGTTTTGAATTATTCATGTTCTTTTGTTTCTCTATTAAGAAAATTCAAAGGTAAGAATAAATGGGTGAAATCTTAAGGTAGACCCATTTCTCCACCAACGAGTGATTCATCTTAGTTATATTAGCGATCAGTGGACTACCCGCGCTAGTCACAGCCAGGACTAATCCAGTCAAGAGAAGTCGTTCAGACTGTGAGAGGAAGTAAAGCCAGGGGCAGAGAACATACTGGACCACTGGTCATGTTTGTCATTAAACTACATTCAAGTGACCATATTAACGCTGAAACTTCATTATGAAGGGATTTAAGGGTCAATATGAACAGGAGTCTTATTATGGAAAGAAAACCTTGTGTCAGGCTTTATTTGGGCACTTGTGTGTTGTTTTAAGACAGACTTGAAAAATTGTGAACCTAACTTGTATCATCATTATTCACAATACAAGTTTTCTTCTTTCCACATAACAAAGGGTAAAAAAAGGAAATATCACTATTCATTGTTTCATTGTCATCACTGATTTTATTGACAGAAAATGTACATTTCAGTAAAAATTATGAAAAAATAAGCATAATATTCATGAGGAATATGAATAACACATTACATTTACATTTCCAGAAAACCAACCTTGTAGAAACACAGCTTTTATTGAAGGCCCAGCCCATTCATTCTCTTCTTCATATAAATCTGAAGTATTTTACATACTTAGGTGAGGACTCTCACTTGCTTTCCTTTACACCCTGATCATGGATTTACAATTTTCTTTTAATTTTTATTTGAACTTTAATTGAAGTTAAAACAAAGAAAAACAATTTGAATTCACAAGGTTTTCAATATGCAATAGACCTAAAACATAAGGTATCATTACATAATGGGAAAAAAAACCAATTCTATGTCCTTTGGTTTCATAGCATTATATAATAACAGGAATCACATGTAAGGTGAGATCAGAGCCACAGAATAAAACTGTGCTTTTGGCAAAGTGGGTTCAACAGTTAACCTCATTAAAAGAAGACAGGTTCACTGCCGACAGCTGGAAAAATAACTGTATGGAGTAACTTAAGAGATGGTAAACTGATAAAGGAATACTGTAGGATTCATCACATGCATGTCTGACAAAAATGCAGAGCAAAACTGACACTGTAACATGACAAGAAATGCAACTTTAATGACAGCTGTGCTCTGGTGAAAAGCAATACCACTAATACATGAGCACAGTTTCAAAATCTGACACTAATCAAGCAATACGACTTTTGTTTTACTGAATTAGGTTGATGGAGTGAAATATGGTGACCAGTCCTGTTTTAGAATATCTCTTTTTCTTAGAAAATCTTAGTGGAAATGGTGTATAAATCTCACAATAGGCCTAGAGATGTACTGAAAAATTATAAGACTAATAAAGACAGATAACAGTAAAAAATAATGACTCTGTATTGTATAGGCCATAGGAAACCTATGAGAGGTTGAGCTGGTTGTTTTGAGGTATTCTGTTTTTTGGCTTAGAGGTCCAAGGACTTCCTGGAGTATTTATTCAGCAAAAGGAAACACGTTGGCCTTTGTTAGTTTCATACAAAATGAACTTAAAAACTGAAGACAGTTATTACAATGTGATGTATGGCAGTTAAAAGACAAAAAGCAGTGCTCTCAAGATCCTAATATATCTTAAAAAGAAGCCAGTGGGGCAGTTGGGTCCTTTCTAAGCATAGTTCAAAACACATCACTCTATTGTGCTTTCAAAGATTTCAGCTCTGCTTCAGAACTCAAGAATAAGTCAATAGATGAGTTCTCCCTTCTATTAAAGCACAAAGCAGTACAAAAACCCTATTATTTTTTCTTCTTCTTCTTTTTTTTTTAGATGACAGGAAAACCGAGAAGGACACAATCATGGAGAAAAACATACAAAAGCTCTGTTAGGACTGAATGACCAGCAACAACACCTTTTTGTGTAGCTAATTTTTGTTATGGCAAAATGGTAAACCAGTGAAAAGTAATATGGCTGGACTGTGTCCTCCTCTACCTACAGTTTTTTGGATCCTAAGAGTTCCGTCAGCACTCGATGCAGGGTTTCAACACAAACCCCCCATTGGTCTCTCTCAGCTTCTCCTTGTGTCTGGCTTGAACAAGACCAAACACCACTCCTGCCAACGTCATACGCCCTCCTGTCCTCACCCCCAGGCGGCCATCTGTTGCAGTGTTGGCCCTCTTACTGCGCATGGTGCTGATGAAATAGGTGCGGACTTTCCCCTGGCGCTCGCTCACCTACAACAACAGCAGCCAGTCAGCCAATGTTTTCCAGGTGGCCATTAAGCATTTATAGATGTGAGGTTACAATATAATAATAAAAACACTGGGCTCAATTTTCCATGCAGTAACATCCTTGTACTCCTTCTCAATGCAACCTAAGGACCCTGTGAGTACACCTGTCTCAGTATTATTTAACCATTATTTTCCCACCAGTAGATGTCACCATTGGTCATCCTTTCCTCAGTTTATTTCTACACTTCAGGTTTAGCAACTGTGTCTAGGCCTTTATAAACCTGGCCACTCTTGGACTCTGACACAGGTGTCTATATATGCATTCTCAAGAGATTTCAGATTGAACAGGATCATCATTAATGTTATTAGTTATACCTGTGTTTTTCCTGATATAACAAGCCAAAATGATTGTATGCACACAGTAGATATGTTGGTGTTAGGCTCAGAAAACAGAACAGTTTGCGGGTGCAGATACAGCACAATTCACTGTGCTGTGACATCAATATGCTCATCCTCTTATGAGGCCCGCCGGCCGTATGCACACATCACATCAGTGGAGAGCAGTAATGTGCGCTACAAGCTGTCATAAACTCAGTCTTAAGTGTACATACGCCCTCTGTGTACAATTGCACATGTTATACGGTATCATTCAGACTGCAGACTGTCGTTGATCAGTGAATTAATTTGCCCTCTTGTTTCTGTTCTGTTTTGTTTGGGACTTTTACAGTGCTTAATATAGTATGTCTTTTTTATTGTAAAATTTACTTTAAAATTGTAATCCTGCCAAATAATCTCCATTTTTTACTAAATCACAACATGTCTTTTTTCTGTAACTGTAGCAGAATACAGTATCTTTGTATCCTTATTACGTAATGCTGTTACATGTATTCTGTTACTCCCAAAGCCTGCTGCTAGTCTACATGTGTATAAATGGAAAGTGGAAAAAATGACATTTGAAAATTGAAAATTGTCCAGTACACACACCCTCTTTCTTCTCCTTCTCTCTCCCTATTTTCTCCTCCTTGTCTGTGCATGCCCAAGCATTTTTTAGATGAGGTCTAATTAGCCAAAATAACAGGAGACTTGTGGTTACATATGGCATTTTCAAAATTGCCTTTAAACAAAACATGTAAGTCAGTTTAAGGTCATACAAGTAACTAAATTTTATACTGTCGTAGCCAACTGATTTGTAGCCAAAAAGCCCTTGCAGTAAGATATGTTTTGTTCTGCTTTCAAATGCTGAATGAAGTTAAAAAAAAGTATAATACTTGCAAATCTTTTAAAAATATCATAAAGTGTGAATGGTGAGATACTAGAAAATGTTACTAGAGATGTTAATAACACAACACTGGGACATCCATTAGTGTTTTTTCCTTAAATGAGACGCAATAAGTTCCTTTATTTGGCCTGTTTCCTAGTTTGTTAGCATTTCTCATTCAGCCAGTCGTCTCTAAGGGCCTCTTTAGAGCATTGTCACTTGATTGTTTTTTTGTGTTTTCTAAACCTTGTTTCTGAGAGTCTAACAACTTCTATCTCTGACCACACTTATTATTCATCAGGTCATCTCTACACTTGGGTCAATATTTCCTGCCTTCACTGAACTTTAACTTTACTGAACATTGAACCTTTCCAGAATGATTCTATAACCACCAGTTGTTTTTTTTTAAATGTGGTAATTAGGGCCAAAAAGTACTGATAAATAGAAACAGGATGAACCACAAGCAATCTCTATCTATCAGCCACTCACCCCCTTGACAAAGATTTCTCCACGCAGCTCCAAGACAAAGCCCCACTCTGCCAGGATCTTGCGTGTGGCCTCAGGTACCTGAATGCGCCCACTCACCCCTGTGCTGTCCATGCGGCTGGCCAAGTTCACTGTTGATCCCCAGATGTCATACTGTGGCTTGGTGGCACCGATAACACCAGCAACCACTGGCCCATGGGCAATGCCTGTTTGAGTCCAGCACAAAAAAATATTTTATTTACTTTACGAGTCAGTGACACAAGACATCCTTGGAGAAAGTATTTAATAGCCACAACCTATTGTTTCTGTGAGTGTGTAGGTGTAGGAGGTCAGTCTCTTACCCACACGCAGCTCAAAGTTTTTGGCTGAGTGCCTGTTAATCTCTTTCAAGGTCTCTTGCATTGCCAGTGCAAACAAAACCAGCTCACTCAGATGACTCCATTCATCCATTGATTCCTGAGAGACACAGACAGATAGTTTAATAAAAAGAGAAAGGATGATGAAGATACTAAAGGAGCTAGCAAACATGGAGTACAAATGCAGAAGAAGCTCTCCCCACCTGCCTGTCTGGAGCTAAACCAGAGGCTGCCATATAGCAGCTCCCAATGGTCTTGATCTTCTCCACACAGTGGAAGTATGATTCCTCCAGCAACTTGTTAGCAGAGACATTCAGAGATAAAAAGATAAAATTATATATTAATCTCTTGTATAGCAACCAAGTCCTTTGTTGATCCCACAGTGAATTCAATATGGCCTTATAATTTTTACTAGCTTGGTGAAAACAGAATTCAAATACAATTTATGTGGTATATCACATAAATATACCACATACCTGTACATATAGAACATAATATCAATTAAATTATTTAATATTTTAAGCTCTTATGTATAGTGCTGATAAAAATATCTACAGTATACTACTATTCTGCACAAATTACTGATTATCCTTCAAAAGCAATACCTGGTACATGTCTATGCTGACATAATGTATATGTTAAAAAAATAATCTGAATCTACTGTTTAGTCCCATACTCACCTCATCAAAGCCAGCAATGATCTCATTCAGTAGTCGGAGGCAGTCCACTCCTTCATGTTTGATCTCTTTCTGCTCAAAGTACTCATTGAATCCGGCAATGGAGGCAAACATAACACCTACTTCATCATAGGACTGGGAGTAAAGCTCCTAAAATGAAAGTTATGTTATAAACATTAGCCTTGTATTCTTGAGGATTTGTTGGCTGATGAATTCAGTATGACATTTGGTATATTTAGGCCACCCTAATCCAGATAAGGTCAATAATTGGTGTAATAGTGCCNGTGTTATAAACATTAGCCTTGTATTCTTGAGGATTTGTTGGCTGATGAATTCAGTATGACATTTGGTATATTTAGGTCACCCTAATCCAGATAAGGTCAATAATTGGTGTAATAGTGCCTACGTGTCTACACAGATTACCTTATACAATTCTAAGATGTTGACAACACAGCCTGGTCCACCTACTACTTATGCCTCATACACTCCACCAACCCCAACTCTCTCTTTTCCACAATTAACAAACTTCTTAAACCCACTGACAATGCCTCCAAATCCTTCACAGTTAACTAGTATAACATTTTAATTTTTCAAGTAAAATTGGCGCCACCCACAGCAACCTGACCACCTCCCCTGATCTTTCCACCCCTCAGTTTCCACATAGTCCCTGTCTCAGTTGTTAGGGTTAGGGTTAGAGCTGTCCAACTTCATTATAATAAGAAGCTCACTCATCACAGAAATCATTAACTCCTTCAGTGCTAAGGCTACGCAACCCCATTGCAGCTTTCAACACTATTAATCTCCCAAGGTGTCCCCCAGAGTTTAATGCTTGGTCTTCTACTGTTCATCCTCTGCATGCTCCCCTTTAGTAACATCATTCTTTGACATGGTCTCCAGTTCCACTCCTGTGCTTATGACATCCAGCTCTACAGCTCTATAAAATCCATCACCATGTAACTTGAGATACTCTGGGCAACTGCCTCACTGAAATTAAATTATGGATACAAGCCAACTTCCTCAAATTACACTGTGATTAATGAGTCATGATAATCATCGGCCCAAAAGCCCTCACCCAAACTATTCACAATTCACCATTAGTACCTATCTCTCCTTCCTCAACCCCTGAGTCATTTTTGACAGTAAACTTTCCTTTGAACATCACATCAAACAAATCACCAGAACTGCCTTTTTCCACCTAGAAAAAACATAGATATTCTCCTCCCGCCATTCTACTCTGAAACTTTGATCCCTGCTTTCATGACATCCAGAGCAGCGGCATTCTTCATGGCACATCATGCAAAATCCTAAATAAACTCCACAACAACAACAACAATATACATCCATAACTTTGCTGCTTGCCTACTCACACACTCCTGCTCTGGTGACCACCCCTGATCTACAGCACCTCCACTGGCTCCTTCTTCCACAAACGATTCAATTCAAAGTCCTCCTCACTCACAAAGCCTTATATAATCAATCCTACTTTTCCAACCTGCTCCACCATCATACTCCTTCGAGCAGCCTCTACTCTTCTGATGCTAATTTCCTTTCTCCATCACTCAGCATGAAGCACCAGACTTGGGGCAACAGAGTCTTATCCATAGCTTTCCTCTCTCACTTGAACTCCCCCAAACACTTCTGAGACTGCATTGATCTGACCATATTCAAATCACTAATCAAACTAACTGTAAAAGAGCTGCTTTTAATGTTTGTTGTGTCACATGTTTTCATTATGTTGTTTTCTATGATCATTTTAACATATATTGTAAAATGTATTATTATTATTGCACCTCATCATTCATGCTCCGGTCCAAGAAGTGCCGTGCCACGTGCATAGGCAGGATGTTGTGCAATAGACACTCATTGTGTTCTCGCAATTCCCTCATGTCCTCCACTTCCTGCTGGGCCTGCAGACGCCACAGGAAGTCCAGTCTTGCAGTGGCTTCCCACTGGAGAGTAAAGGGAAGATATAACACCATGTTAAGCCTGTGTAATTCGGTCTCCTCTAACTACACTCTATGACACAAAAAATATCACAGCTACAATTAAAATTTCAGAGAAATACAAACTCAATTTCAGTTCATAAAACAGAATAACTGCATTGTGACTTATNAAAATTTCAGACAAATACAAACTCAATTTCAGTTCATAAAACAGAATAACTGCATTGTGACTTATAGTACCTGCCGTCCATTGTAGAATACAGCAACAATAAACATGGCCATGAGAAGGATGCAGATTCCTTTTCTCCTGACATAATGAGACCTGTACAGCAGTAAATGAAGTGATGTGTAATACAGAATACAGAATATCAAAAGATATAGAAAATACTCTTAAACTGAGTAGAAGACATCATTATATTCTGTATACTGTGCACTGACCTGTGCAGCATATCGTGGCGTGTGAGACTGAGGAAGGCCACATGAATGAGGTAGGAGTATATAGCTACCGCCAGCAGCAACACTGCCAGCTTCAGTATAGAGTTTAAACGCAGGAACACGGCACAAGTCACCATGGCAATCACACCACTCAGCACAAAGATCTGGAGGGTTAAAGAAGGAGGGAGAGTGAGGATGAACGTGTCTTAATGACACCTAAGAAATAATGAGTAAGAGATATAAATATGGTGAGAAAAGAAAAGACAGAGACGTGACAGCGCAAGATATTGTTATAGAAGGTAGACACGTGAACAAGCCTTA
>JANJYP010155764.1:0-11198 GCA_024605115.1 Rastrelliger brachysoma
GGTACAGAAAAGTAAAAACACCCTTTAAACACCGGAAGCAAGATATCTGTATCTGATTTTCATGTTTTAAATCCCATTATATAGCAATAATTAAAGGAAAATAAAACACCTGTATTACTAATATAACCTCAATGGAGCAGAAGTGAGTTTCACTGGTAAAACCCTTAGTTTAACAGCACAATTAAACTTCCCCACACACCTTCCTTCCTTCCTTCCTTCCTTCCTTCCTTCCTNTTCCTTCCTTCCTTCCTTCCGTCCTCCTAAGTGCAATACTGGAGTATTTTTACCATTCACCAGTATAGACATGTCCCCACACCAAGTTTCAGGTATCTGCAGTGAAGTTTGGATAATAGCTGATTTTCTGAGTGTTGTGATGGTATTCTCAAACCCTTAGTCTTTGTTCCCGCGATGTAATCTAAAGCTCTGGAGAGTTAAGCTCAGAGGGAGCAAACACAAAAGAGCCCTAATCTCAAACATCTGCTGTTTAAATGAAGACTTCCTACTCAATGCAAATGATAGTTTTTAGTTAAATACACATGCAGTATATCTGCAGTGTAAAAGTTATTCTACATTTGCATTTGTTTATGTGAAAACACATCCTGCATGCTGAGCACGAGGGTTTCATGATTATATAATACTAATTAAATTCAATAAGATATGAATGACAGCCATACATTTTGTAAAACTGAGAAAGGATAGTTTAATATATTCATGTGTGTTAAGAGTATACAAACAACTTTGGATCATGTTCACATGCAGATATTTCCATTTTTAAAGTTTCATTTTGGGCTAACTTAAAATGAGGAAAGTTATGTTTAACTTCAGAAGTCAATGAAAGAAATATTGATTTGCAAGTGTCTGTAAAACAAAATGTCAATGTTCTTCTGTGACCTATTCCTAAAATATTCATGGTTGTAGAAAAAGTATGCAAATCTTTTAATTAAAAAAACTACCAAGTCAACATTGTAAAAGGACTCCACCACAAGTAAATGTTCTGCATTAAAAACGAGAATTGTGTAAAACGCAGCAAAACAACAGTTATATATTGAAGTGACATAATTTAAACTGAAATACTGCAGTATGAGTGATGTTGTGTGCAGTATTACAGTAAAAGTACTGCAGTATTATAGTGATGTAGTATGCTGTATTACAGTGACTGATATATTATTATATATGACATCATTCAACTATGAATAGTGAAGCATCAGTGTTAAAGTGGCATGTTATTGTTGTTGAAGTAGTTTACACTATTTTATATACAGTTAGCTAGTTTAGTCCAGTGGTTCCCAACCTAGGGGTGGGGTCCCTGTTAGGGATCATCAGATAAATGTGGTGCATGGTGAAATGATTCATGGGAAAGGAAAGAAGAAAAAAGTCAGTTTTTGGACTTTTTCTCTAATCTTTGATTTTTGCTGAAGTATTCGGATCATTTGAACATTTACTGAAATGAAACTATGTGAGAGGTTTGGTGGAGCTGTTAACAACTCATAGACATCTGAAATGGGAGCCTGACTAATAGAGAAACAATGTGTTGTATTTTAAAAGCTTGTTATATTATCCATTGTGTCAAATCTTCATGTGAAAAGGAACTAAAGCTGTTGAATAAATGTAGCGTAGAAAGAACAGTATTTCCCTCTGAGATGTAGAAGATAGCATCACATGGAAATACTACAGTACAAGTACAAGATCACCTGAGATTACTTGCATTTAACACGGGATGTGACAAATCTATTCGACAATAAGATGCAGGTTTAACTGAGGTCAGTACCAGTTTTAAATGCCTGTAGATGTGTTGTTGCATATCGATACCAGGTGTAAATGGTCTCATTAGTATGAAAGAATCATGTAAACCCTTTCATTTCTGCATTTTGTCCATCAGTTTCACACTCTCCTCTCAGGCATTCAGAATCAAACTTATTTCCTGTGGCAGTTAACAATTTTTCAGAGCGTCCTGTGACATCAGCAATTATCGGCCGCCTGACAGATGATTCTGTCCGCGCTCTATTTCTGAAGCAGAAGGGGTACTTCGGAAGACTTACAGCTTATTTTTTGCTTGTCAGAAAGTTATGTCCCCGCTGGCGAGGAAAAACATGTCACGCAAGCCTTCAGAGACTCTCACAGGTCAAGTGAAGTAATGAAACACTTATCATTTCACCCACTAACTCCAACAAACACTTTAAACAACCCTGAAATGCAATACCACCCATGTGATACTCTCTATTCTGAACCTCTGACATTATGAACATGTCAAATGTAATTTATTTATAATCTAATATGGTGAAATGCTATTTAGATACATCAATGCATCAGTTAGAAATAAAGCTACCAAATCAAAGTAAGTCTTATCACCTTTTCAATCACATTAACCTGTATGGATACAGTTTGATCCACTGATTGATTGACTAGTGTTGGGGAATGTTACTTTGAGAACATCCCATTTTTTTCTTTTTTAGTGAAAATGATAGCAGACCTCTTCCTGTGAGTTTTGACTTTCTTCACAAAGTCTCTGTAGGAAAGTGATGTGACGTCTCTCTTCCATTGTTAATTCCAGAGGGGGGTTGGAAGTGATGGAGAGTTGAAGTTGGGACACCTGTAGGAATTGGTAGCACCAACATTACCCTTTCTTTTTTTAGCCTCTGGCAATTCATCACATACCTTCGTACTATTTTAAGCTATTCCCTCAAACAAGTTGAATTCCAATAATAAAACCATAAAAGAATCCACATAATGAGAGTCAGTGGTGCCCAAACCATATAAACTCTGGATGTTACCACTTCAGGACACTTGGAAGAAAAAAAAATTACACCTAATGACTGAATTTCATTTTTGGGTGAATTATTCCTTTAAATTGTGTTTAACCCTAACCCTAACTACTAAGTAATTAAACTGTGGTAAACCCTAACCCTAAACACTGCCGAAGACAAATCGACATATGTAGGTATGTGCTACTAGCTTTTATCTTCTTTGTTTTTGGACGGCACATTTGTGAAGAGTTTGTAGAAGCAGAATCCTATTTTTTTTTCTACTGTGCCCTTTTCAACTTTGTTTTGTTTGTTGCGTCCTTTGGGGGAAAAATCAATAAATACATTTTTATATTCAAATGGATTCAACTGTGTAACCCATAACTCTTTTATTTTATCTTGTTTCCGCAGCACTGTAATGTATTACTGTTTTTATTTGATCTGCATTCATCTATGATCTGTGTGATCTATGTTCATGTTGGAACAAGTTTAAGCTTTAATTTGCCGGTGAATCACCTCATTTAACACTTCTTCCTTCTGTCTCGACGCTGAACAAATTGATGAAACTTTCACAAACAACTCAAATGATCTCTCTCTCTTTTCCTTTTTCTAGAATAATAAATCCATAACTTCATGCAAATTCTGTAATCCCCCTCCACCTCCTTCCTGTGCTATCTCCTCCCGCCTTTTTTCCTCTCCATCATTCCCCTCTAGAAACTTCATTCACACTCTCGCCTCCTCTCGTCTTTCTTTTCCCTCACTTAATATCCCACTCTTCTATTCCGCAGATGTATACAGTTACCTTTTACATTCAGCTCTTGTATTTGCGGGCTTTTGTAATCTCTGTTTGTATTCACTTCTCGTCTCCGTAGTCTGTCTTTCTGAAGATTAAGTTCCCTCTTTCTACTCTTATTGCCCCGTCTGTTTACAAAGGGTGTGTTGGGGGGGGAGAGGAGGGGAGGTGTAGCATATGTTTTCATCTCGGAGGCAGGACAAATTAAGCCCTATCTGGCCCTGGCCACGCTTGCGGGGCGGGTGAGGGAGTAGGAGGGGGTACTGAGAAGAACAAGTGTGTGTTTGTTATGTGAAAGAGAAAGACAGAGTCACATGGTGTAAATGAGAGGGAGTGTGTGTGTGTTTGAGAGGTACTAGAAGCGCATACAAGGTATTTGTGTGCGAGAGAGGTAGATGTCATGGAAGACAGAAATCAAGTTGTGTGTGTGTGTGTGTGTGTGTGTGTGTGTGTGTGTGTGTGTGTGTGTGTGTGTGTGTGTGTGTGTGTGTGTGTGTTGTGAAACAGCAGGGTTCATTGCTTTAATAGATCTGGTAGTGAATTAAACAGTTGGAAGCTCCGTGTTTGTTTACGCACGCAAGACTGAATTGCTACCGGTCAACAACCTGGGAGTCTGCTCTAAATGATGATGTAAAATACTATTTCTCTCTCTGTCTCTCTATACCCCTTTCGCAAAGTTTCTAGCTGGGGATAGTCGTTGTTTAGATGCGAATCGAACAGAGAGATTAAAGGGGTCTGGCTTCAGAGAGAGAGAGGAGCGGACACGGTGGCTGCCCGAGCAAAGAAAAAATATTTCTGACTCCTGCTTATGTATTCTGTTGCAGTATGCGCACAATAAGAAACCACTGCAGGGAGATGATGATGGGGTGGGGTGGGAGGTTGGAAGGTTGGAAGGGGGTGAGAGGGTGGCTTTGTTTTTTAAATTAGAAAAAAAAAAAAAAAGTAGAAAGCTTGCAATGCGGTTTTCTGCTTTGAATTAAGATGTAATATACAGTATGCATGAAGTTGGAACTTTTTGAATCAAGGGGTGCAATTACGTTATGTAAAGTGTCATAAAATGGGTTACCAAGCTGTAACTTTNTTGAATTAAGATGTAATATACAGTATGCATGAAGTTGGAACTTTTTGAATTAAGGGTTGCAATTACATTATGTAAAGTGTCATAAAATGGGTTACCAAGCTGTAACTTTGAATGAATGTAGCGGAATGTTGCTTTAAATGTGTGATTATACAGATTATATAGTGCTGTGTTTTATAGTGCTGCTAAGTCACCATACTGTACACACATACTGTAGAACATGTCCATACTGTTTATGGCATACATGCAGAGTGCACTGTGTACTCTATTACAAGATTTACAGATGTGGTGACCAGGATGATGTATTTTCACATAGTGCAGAACCAGCAGGAACATATTTTGAACAAGATGTAAAAAATAAATCAAAAACCGGGGTAAGATTTAGCCACCTGTGAATAATCTTGTGTTAGGAAGTAGAGCGGTCACAAGATTGGCTCAAGTTTTTAAGTCCATACAGTTAAAAAAAAATCTGGTGTGTTAGAATAAAATGCTAATATTAAGTGCTAAATAGGAGTAGATGGAATACTTAGATCTGGATTCCCGTGGGCTGAAACAGTGAGGTAAGAATAACATGAATAAAGGACTGATACAATGCTTTTCAGTGGTGTTTGAGTGANGGATTCCCGTGGGCTGAAACAGTGAGGTAAGAATAACATAAATAAAGGACTGATACAATGCTTTTCAGTGGTGTTTGAGTGAAAAACTGACATGTAAGCTCAGTAGCTCAATTTTTTCACTCTTCACTTAGAAAATAACAATTTGAGAAATCCCGCTTCTTTAAAAGTTATATGTTACATCCTAGGGCTTACATTACATTTAGTTAAGTCTTAAATGTGAAATATATACATTAATTTACTATATCTTCCATTGCTTTGGTGGAATTTAGTTTTGTGTGTTGTAGTTCCCAGGTAGTGTTAGCTGCTTGAACAGTCAGAATCAGTGGTTACTTAACACCAGTATCAAATAATCAATTTGAAATGTAGTGTCATGACCGGTCGAGGCAGATGGGCACCCACTCTTTGAGCCTGGCATCCCATTAAAAGAGAGTNCATACATTAATTTACTGTATCATCCATTGCTTTGGTGGAATTCACAGATAGTTTTGTGTGTTGTAGTTCTCAGGTAGTGTTAGCTGCTTGAACAGTCAGAATCAGTGGTTAGTTAACACCAGTATCAAATAATCAATTTGAAATGTAGTGTCATGACCACTCGAGGCAGACGGGCACCCACTCTTTGAGCCTGGCATCCCATTAAAAGAGAGTTTTTCCTTGTCACTGTCGCCTAGTGCTTGCTCATGTGGGAATGTTGGGTCTCTTTAAATCAAACTAAAGAGTATGCTCTAGACCTGCTTTATGTGTAAAGTGCCTTGAGATGACGTGTTTTTTTTTTTTTTTGGTGCTAAAGATAAAGATAAAAGGTCTTAAATTTAACCCTGATTTACACAGTATGACATTATTGTAAGACTAGTTAAGAGCCTTTATTTTAATACCAAACTGCCTACGCCACTGCTGCTACATATTTAACTGACACCATCACACACGAGTCACGACCTTCCATAAATCCAGCTACCTGCTATTCCGTCTTCCTCTTAAGCCTGAGCATTTCTTGCATGTAACTACAGCACTATACACCATACCACAGGTAATCATGATATTTACTTGCATTGGCTATATTTATGAGCAATTGAGGTGAATAAAGTGCATCTTCAGCACCTTATTAAAGCACTGTATTGTTCTTAGATGCCTGATTTGGAGCATTTTATCTTAACTCTGCTACTAAATTGATTACGGCAACAAAAAAAAAATGGTATAGGTTATTATGGGAAGACTGGAAACACACTGGGGAATGCAAGGGATGGGAGGATGGGATTTGCAGTCATTCTCCCCTACCTCAGCCACTTTACCCTCGTTCAAGTAATTCCTCTATGTCTCATAGCTTGGCTTTGGACATGCATGCAACCTATTACAACAGCACTAGTGGATTTTCTTGGGGGGGGAAGAGGGGGTTACATACATAGGTTCAAAAGGCTGTATAATTTAAAAGAGCCTTTGCAGAATATAAGGTGAATTTTCTAAACCTCCCATTCATTCATAATGAATATAAAACTAAAGATGAGTGGAACAATAAGAGCACATTGTGTACAGTCAAAGCAAACCTCATAATTGCTGTTCTGTCCACATGCGGTCAAATTAAATTCAATTAAATTCTCCAGAACAAATATAAATCTAACATGATGTACCTTCTACTGTGGTGTACACAAAATATAAATGGATGAGACTGAATCACAAACTGAGTTAATTGAACACGTTCAACTGAGCAAGTCGAAGGGTCTGGAGCAGAAAGCCTTAAAGGGCATCATCAATGTTTGTCTCTGAAATAACATTTATGTTCAATTCATCTCATACCATCCATACACCCAACTGCAGCGTGTGGATGTTTATATTCAGTTTTGTTCAAGAATTGATCATTTTGTGAAAATGCACCTATGAGCACTGGACATATTTAAAATTTTTCACTGTGCACATTTTATCATTTGTCTGTCTAAAAAAAAAAATTTAAACCAAAATTGGACCTACCACGACATCAGCATCGTTCATGTCCCGGAGTCATGTGACAGCTCTATCCAGTACTCGAGTACGGTACTCACGGACCCGGAAATGAACTATGCTGATGTTGGGATAAGTCCAACGTTAACCACTCATTTTTAGAGAATGACAGCTACAATCAAACAATATCATGTCCTGTTTTACATAAAACATGAAAATATAACATAGCAATAATAATTTGCATGTATTTTACTGAAAGTGA
Organism: Rastrelliger brachysoma; assembly: GCA_024605115.1. Lineage (NCBI taxonomy): Eukaryota > Metazoa > Chordata > Actinopteri > Scombriformes > Scombridae > Rastrelliger > Rastrelliger brachysoma. Next base: position 7,421 of record JANJYP010155764.1, read on the forward strand.
AAATGACAAGAACTTCTAACTACTAAACTAAACTACCTCTAAAACTATAACATAACAATCTTATTAAAACAAAAAGCCAACAATTGGTGGTACTTATATAAATATATAACACATATTATTTTCATTTTTGTATATTTTGGGGCACTTTAGGATAAGTTGTTTTAATTTCAGGGCAAAAAGACAAGTTATCCAGTGGTTGTATGTTTGACACCCCTGCTTTAGACTCAAGCCTAAAACCAAGGTCCATTGTCTTGTTTTCACTGTGGTGTTGCACAAGTCTACATATGTCCACTGCAGCATGTTGCTCTGCTAACAGTCCACATATGCCATGAGCCCAGCACTGCTTTGATCCTCTTTTCGACTTCATTTGTTGACTTCTTACATTTGGTTAGCTCTAATTAAATCCCAGGATCTGCAGTTCATGTTTGGACAGATCCTAGATCAATCCCAATGCGTTCTGTAGTGTCCATCTGTAAGACATCCATGGTACAGCATATGGACATATGGCTATAGTGTTAGCATAGTATTTAGCACCAGTGTGAACAGAGGCTGTAGATTTAAGTTAAACCCTAACCCTTGATACAATACTCACATGCTTTTCCTTCTCTTATACTAGTCTTGTAGACTCGACCTTGGACATAAAATAAAATGGTAAAATAAGCAGATCTGGCACCATGGACAAAAATGCAAACTTAAATTCTACAAAAGGCCAGACACAATAAACCTTTTACCCTTGTTTTATAATGTCATCAAGAAGATATAAATTCACAGCTACTACAATATGAAGGGAAGGGACAATTACATGGATGGATAACTATTTTATTTTAATATGGCACATGGGTATTGTATTGAGATCAACTTGACAGTCTAATCCTAAATGCATTATATTCAATAGCACTTNGTGGATGGATAACTATTTTATTTTAATATGGCACATGGGTATTATATTGAGATCAACTTGACAGTCTAATCCTAAATGCATTATATTCAATAGCACTTCAAGATGTGGCATAAGCCAAATGTCTTACATTCTTTGAAGTCTGTTTTCAGACTATCAGGATCAATTGAAAACACAATTGACTGGTGGGGTAGAAAATACGTAAGACTCTTTTTAAAAAAGCAGTTATTTCAGCAAATCGAGGGTAAAGGATTGAATAAATCAAACATCTCATCCATTTTCTGTCATTCTCTCTATGCCACACAGTCCTAACAAATTCAGTCCTCCACCCTCCCTCTCTCCCTGTCTCTCTGTCACTTCGGCAAGGCTATTAATTTTAATATGATTGGAAATTTCCCCCCCCTAAAAACTCCAGGGACTCTCTCAGCCAGACCAGCTTCTGAACAAGAGATGAAACTTCCAACTAGTTTCAACACTGCAGGCATTTGAACATCTACAGCAGTGTCATCACTCATAAATCGCCATACATCCAACCTCTCAGACACCCACAAAAAAAAAAAAAAACAAAAAAAAAAAACAGAATCGAAAGCAATCATGTTCTCCTAAACCCTCCCTTTAAAAAAAAATGTATTTCAAGTGAGTTGAATTACTGTTATAAATAAGTGGAGAGAGCTCTGATGAAATGCAGAAAATGTAAGAGACATGATTATTTTTCAACCTCACCCGACACTTTGAAAGGCGTCCAAATGAGAGGCATTGAAGTGCTTTTTGTTAATTTGAAAGCGAAATAAGTGCAGCGGTGGATTGACAGCTAAATAGAGCAAAAGAGCTGCGACCACGAATACGAAGAGATATCCAGCATTTTTGAATCTGACACGGGTATAAGTAGTCACTTATTTGCTCACCAACGTTGTGAACACGTTTCAAATGTTGGTTTCTTTTTATTTTCTATTCCCTACCCAGCCATTATGTGGCTCTCTTTGCACTCATTTTCTTTTGTGTACTGAAAAGATGGAAGGAGAGAAAGATGAGAGAGAGGAAAGAAGGAAGGAAGGAAGGAAGGAAGGAAGGAAGGAAGGAAGGAAGGAAGGAAGGAAGGAAGGAAGGAAGGAAGGAAGGAAGGAAGGAAGGAAGGAACAAAAAGGAGGACGGAAGGGCAGATGGTAAGATGGAAGGAAAGGAGGGAGGGCTGAAGAAGGAAGGAAAGAAAAACAGAAGGAAGGAATGGAGGGAGGGAGGACTGAAGTAAGGGAGCGAGGAAGGAAGGAATTAAAAAGTTAGGATGGAAGGAACAAACGAACGAAGGGCAAATGGAAAGAATGAAGGAAGGAAAGAGGGAGGGAAGGGAGAGAGGGCAGAAGGAAGAAGGAAGGAACGGAGGGAAGGAGGACTGAAGTAAGGGAGTGAGATAGTATGGAAAGAAGGAAGAATAGAAGAAAGGAATAAAAGGGAGGATGGAAGGAACAAACGAATGAAGGGCAGATGGAAGGAAGGAAGGAAGGAAGAAATGAAAGGAGGGACGTTTGGGAGGGAGGACGGAAGGAAGGGAGGGAGGTAGTTTGACATGAATAAATGTGTCCCACTACAGTGCTAACACATAGCTAATGCCAACGTTCTCCACTTTGTCAGTAATCACCTACTGACATATTCTGAAGATATTTGAATAAAAAAAAATTCAGAGCAATAAAGACTGATGAAGACAGTGTGTCATGATGCGTAAGCCCACATTAATAAAGGCTTTTATAATTTACCAAGCAGTGTACCTTTGAACATTTCTTTGGTAAGTCAAACCAAACTTTTAAGACATTTAATATCCTTGATATCAAAGAGCACCTGCTTTAGAGAGTTATATCATTGAAGAAGCACTCCTGAGTGATGATCAACTTTGCTTGATACTTGTGTTTTGAAACAGAAATTAATAAATTTGATTTCCAACTGTTACACAAGGACAAACGGAAGGAAGGCAGGAAAAAAAGACAAGAAGGAAAGTGGGTTGCTTTTAACACCTCAGTGGCATGTTTGACACCACTGCTTTAGAACATCAAACACATTGGACAACTGTTGCATTATACAAAGATGAAGTTTGGATTGTTGCATTCAACCGACACATTTTTACACTTACTCATCCTTATCACTGTTTGAGTTCTCACATTGAGTTGCTCTGCTGAGGTCAGCTCTGTGTGTTGTGTGATGCGTCATCCTCAGCAAGTGTGCAAAGTGTTCTCACACATACAACAAACCACACAAATGAAACATAATGGACTTTAAAAATAAATATTCTCATAAGTTAAACATGTTAAAACTAAATATTGGACACGAGGAGTTTACCTACATGGTGATTTTATGAGTTGGGTCTCCAGATTGACTGCAGATAGAAGCACAGCTACTTGTGGTCTTATCATTTTTATTGCTTCTTGAGCCTGAGGCATGTTCAGCATTAAAGAACATATGGTGCACATTACCAGGTCTGGTTGCACAGGAGGCAATGTCAACATAACAGGAAACCAGCTTTAGCAGTAGGATTTCACTGTTTTATAACACAAGGACAAATCTTTGAGACTGCTTCGTTACTGAGGCTATGGAGCAGATGGTCATGTATGGGGAAGCAACATCTGCCTGTAGGCAAGGTAGAATAAAAATTACAATCAGTGTACCAATAATGTGATTAAGCCCTGGCTTTTTACTTGCAGGGAACATTTAATTGTATGTTTACCTCAAACTTTTTGAAATGTTAAACATTTGACTGAGCTCTTTCACTTTCTGATTCAGTCATCCATCCATGCTGCTGGAGGACAACTACACTCACAACTACAGGGAACACTACAAGGCTTATGGACCTCATACATTAAAAAAGTGTTTTAAATTAATTCTGTGGCATGA
>JANJYP010155829.1:0-16801 GCA_024605115.1 Rastrelliger brachysoma
TAGGACCTCGGAGGCAGTCCAGAAACCGGCGGGTACGGCCAATCCTGGTTGGAACCATTGCATGGGTCACCACTGTTATAAACAACACTGTCTGCATGTCTCTTGCAACATTTTCATGTGCTCTGACCTCTTGTCTCAGATATTTCAGCTGAGTAGGAGAATTGATAATCTGATACAAATATCTTTCACTGAAGTATCAAAGGGAAAACGGAGAACAAAATATTTTACAATATAAAAACCTTATCTATCAGTACATGATAGATAAAAGACAGATACAGATGTCAAAATGAACAGCATGAGCTTTTAAATGTTTTCTGTGAAATGGAGATTGAAGAGTAACTCCTGACTTCTGACAGTTTAAGAGATCAGATGTAAGAAAGCTGTCAGACTGCTGAACTGAGATAACCTCTGTGACAAGGAAAGGACCCAGTTTTATCATCTGACTTCTGTGAAGCAAAGCCTCTGTCAGTGGAGGGATGTGAACTCACATTGACATTGCATATCCATTAAATCAGACCAGAGTCACACTCAGCAACTCTGATGAAAGCAAACAGGAAAAGTAGCGAGAGGCATGTTAGGACAAATTGTGAAGTTGTCATTCAAATGGTAAAGATGTCATTCTGTGCTGCATGTTTGAAACTGAAACCGAGGCTTGTCTTCTATGATGTACGATAAAGCGGGTAAGTATGCAGCATCATTAAAAATTTCGAAACATCCATCTAGCTTTTCTTGGAAGGAGTTCAACATCATAATCTTGTCAATTGACTGATTCATTCCTCTGTCACCCAGCTTTTTCCTGTCCTAGTTTCATAGTCTTATATTGTACAGTATGTCTGATTGCATTTCTTGATTTTTGCATTATGTATGTCCCATATCTGAATAGTAAAGTATGTGTCTGCTGAGTTATATTCTGTAGTGTATATGGCTGGAGGGGTTTTAATGTCACTATTATGTTTCTTCAAGTCATTTCAGGAGCCCCTTAAGTGCAAATCCTTCTCAGCAAAATATAAGGGCACATCTATTTGTTATGATAAATGGTCTTAAATCCTTTGAAATATGCATTTGTCTAACTCCACCTAAAAGGGAACTGTTCTCAGTCAGTGTGCACTTTCTACATGGAGATAACTCTTGAATTTGTGAAGCTTTTTGGCAATAAAAATTAGCATCTGCTCCACTGACTACAAGGACAGGGTGCTTACTTTGTAGTGCAAAGATGCTAAGCTCATATTCCAACATTGCTAACAGGTATGACCCAAAGTTTAAACCTGACCTCACTGCAAGAAGTGAACACAACACATTTAATGGGTCAGCAAAGTCCTATTCGTCCTATTCATTCATTTTTAGAAAGAGAGCTCAATTCTACAACTCAGTGACATCAAAATTTAATGATTTGTTCTGTAGCTTTTATGAAAAGAGGGTACACATTTACAAGTATTGCCTGACCTGGGCCTCAAAGAATAATCCATGTGGATTTTTAAACTGGGTGACAATCCTCTTTAAGCAAAGCACTTCACAGTGTATTACTCCTGTAGCACTGATCATGACGAGAGGGGAAAAAACAGATAAGGAACAAAGAAAAAATATCTTTCAACATATGTTTAGCTGCACGTCAACCAAAGAGAAGGCAAACACATGTTATTTTCATTCTGCAGGTAGAGGTTATTTTACTCTCACTTTCCTCTTTGCCTATACAGTTCACTGGAATATAAGAAAGGAGAATATATGTGTGGTGAAAATAAACATCATTTTATTATCATTTTGTTGTTATTAATTACAATGATTGCTGGGAGATGTTTCTGTCATAATTTAACAATTCAATTCTCTAATCCTCCAAAACATTCAGTTTCCTTATTCTACAGCATCATGGCTGTATTTTACAAGGTTTTGTAAGTAAAAAATGAAAAAAGTTTGTTTCCAGTACCAGTGGAATGTATATTATTAGGTTGAGCTGGTAAAAAAAGAAAGAAAAAAATGTGTTTGCAAGAAATACAATGAAATATATTTTACTATTAAATTCCAAACTGAAAAAAGGCTAATCTTCTTAAAATAAAATTGTGGTTGTAAATTTTTTTTGCAACATTGTGTTAATAAACAACCTGCACTGATTTTATTTGAAGTCATAACTTCAACTCACACAGTTATCGTCTCTTGTTAATAGGCAGCATAACACAATTATGAATGATTAAAATAATATATGTTAATCTTCAATGCATAAGACTTGCTTTCCACTGTTCTTGTGGGATTAAATCACAAAGTGTGTTTGCAAGGGGAGGGTGTCACAGCTCTCCAAATTAAGACCCAAGGGAGCCACAGGAAACATATCAGCAGTGAAAACCTGGTCTCACCAGATCTTTTCCCCTTCTCTTTCACCTCTTTGTTAGTCTTTCATTATGTAAATTAAGCACAGACTGGGTGGGTAAACAAACAAGGGCATCCTTGTACAGTTTACTGATGCCTTGTTATATGAAATCTTGGTTTTTGAAGTTCTTAATGTTAAAAGATGTATGTTTGCTCCATTTAAGGAGATAAATTACTGTGTACATGGTTTGAAGAATCCCATAAGCAGCATTTTTGTTCTATATAAAGGAACGAGTCTTATCAGCATCAGTATTGTGTAGGCTTTGTCAAATCTGTGCTTGCCTCAGCTTCAGTTATGATATTTACATTTTAAGCCTGCATTTTATTCCAAGCTGCTCACAGTACAATGGGTTCTTCTAACTTGTGAAAACACATGCATGGTTAGCATACATTGGGTTTTGTGAGCATCTCACACTCTGCTGTTTTCACTTCAACGTCCTTACTATTTATAGAAAAAACATCCTGCTCTAGAAAATTGAAACCAGTGGTCAAACACACAATGCTAAGCTTTGTTTGAATACAAACAACCAATGTATTTGAAAAAATAATTCATTCGCCAGCAGGTGTCTGTGGTATCACATGCCTTTTGTTAGCCTGTGTTTGTGAATAGGTCATAAAGTGTTTTTGGTTAAGTGTTATGGGAAGCCAATGTTGCAGTAATGACCTGCCATAATGTAAGGTTAAACCACTGAGATAAAGGGTATGCCACAGATTCACAGCCATACAACCACTGATTTACTGTTTGAGTGGAGCTTTGGTTGAACACCTGTGATGTTTTCCTGTGAAAGGGAGGTTTTCAAGATTAAGTCCTGTGTTCTTGCTCTCAGGAACTTATTCTATAGGGGATGGTGTTACTGTTTTAGTGCTGCCCTGCTCCACATTTGCACATTAACACATATGGCTGCTTTTGTAAATTACCGAATTCTCAAACCTAACAACAAAGAAATATATAAATTCTGCATTTTAACCACTGGCCCTCTAATCATAGCCCACCTTGTCAGTCTTTTACTGTAGCTTCTGCATCCTTTTCAACTCATTACTAGAAGGCTATGCATACTCCTTGGGAAAATTAAACCCAGTGTCTGCTCTGCCCATTCACTGGTGTCTACAGCAGCCCATTCTTAAAAGGTAACTTGGTGCTAATAAAATAAATAATCATGCAAAGATTAATTTTCCCTATCATATTCACATACTCCAATGTCAAAACTCAGTTATAATGTAGGCAGCAATGTCTATGAAATTATAAACTTAAACTATCAAATACTTGTAACTGTGGCTTAAAAATGCTAAAATGAACAATAGTTAAAATTAATTTTTCATATGCTAATCAAATGAGAAAAAACAACTAACTGGCAGTCAACCTGAGGGTTTTGGGTTATTCTGATAATCTAGCCTTATTTATAGGCGCTATGTAACAGTGAATGCACCCACCTTTGTTAAGCATAAAATTATTTGCCTGTCAATGTGTACAAATAAAGGACTGATAGGCGTCTGTCTGTCACCCAACATTTGCAAAAAGCATTTTGTGGCTTGAAATTAAGCTATTGGCTGTTTGCCTTATTGCGTTCCCACTGACATCTCTCTAAATGGAGACATTCATTCACCTGATTTTGCTCTGACAGAGAGAGGGAGAGAGAGAGAGAGAGAGAGAGAGAGAGAGAGAGAGAGAGAGANGTGCGACAGCTCTCGACTCTCGTAAGTTTGCAGCTCGCAGGGAGAAAGGGGACTCATCTATTTTAGGTTGACAGAACAACCGAGGCTGTGAAGAAGTCAGTATTCAAACAGACACAGAGGAGGAAATAACCTGGATTTGCGCTCTCATCACTATCCAATGAGGTTTATAAAGAAGACAGATAAGACAATGGAAATTTATTTTAAAGGACTGTCAGGACGACACGAGAAATTTATACTCATCTTCTTTCTTAACCTATGCTGCAGGCCTATGGTAAGTAGGATGCTTAATTCTTCTATACTGTTTTTTACACAGTGTGCAAAAATGTAGTAGCCTTCTGACTCAAAACAGCCCAAAGTGCACACCATAAAAAGTTGCTCTCTTCTGCTATTTAATTTTTACAAAACCTAATAATTAGGATATAAATAATCTACTTATATCAGCGCTGTTGCCATTATTACCCTCGATTTCTCATGGCTCCTCTGAGCGCACAACACACTTGGGCAGCAAATGTTCTCATTAAGCCGCTGGCACTAATTAGTGGGTATCAAGGCTCACGACCTGCATCCATCACAGAAATCCGTCTTTGATATCAATCAAACACTAAATCTGAAGGAAGAACTGTGATTGGTCCAGATGTTGCCTCTGACGTGTGCGCACGAAAAACTGACCATCACCCTCATCAGTATCGTATTTTTGGCACAAATATCAATCTGAAGCGCCATAAGCAAAATTTTATATTTTAGACTTCACGGCATCTTCTGAGATTATTACATAGGATGCACATAAACTAAATTCTTGTTAAATACATCAAGACTCATGGCAAAAAAAGTTATCCATCCAAAGAGGTGTGATGATGTTAGTTTAATATATTGTTTACTGTAGCTAGGCTGCTGCATCCACTCCTCTAAGCAAAAAGTGGTGTTGCACCCGACTGCTTCGCTGTAGTAACTAAGTTGTTTCATATTCTCAGACTGAAGCGATGCATCCGGACTGCGCCATCATCGCTCAGCACCTAAGGGCTCGTGAGATTTGTAGGCAGACGAGCAGGAGTGAGGCGCAAAACCAGACCGATCACAGCGGTGGGTTCTTGAGCGACACACGCACGTACGCACGCACGCACACACGCACGCACACACACACACACACACACACACACACACACACACACACACACACACACACANTTGACTTGGATTCATTTCCTGGAGACTTTTCCACCATGTGCCTAACGCTAACCTAAACACTACCTTAAATATTACCTTAAACTGACCTTCACTCTGAACCAAGTCTTTGCCCTATAGAATCAAAGCAGAATCAAAGAAGACATGGTTTTGTCACCATAAAGAGAGAGAGAGAGAGAGAGAGGGAGAGAGAGAACATTGATAAGATAAGAAACATTGGCTGGCACAATGGGGTTTTAATAGTCGATTGTAACATAAAGGCAAAACACATGTGAAACTAGAGTTTTAGCTCTTTGTGGTTTATATTTACAACATTGTGAACACTAGTTTGCAATAAGCCTACAGCTGCAGGTGTAGTTGTCAACTATTTAATTAATCACGGACAATGACTTAATCACTTTGAGCTCATTTTCTAAATTCTCTTTCTCTTTTCTCTTAAATGTGTTCCTGTAGTCCTGTATGACAATAATCTGAATATCTATGCACATTTGAGGAAGTCACCTTGGGCTTCTTTGATAAACAGCGAGCAACATTTTAAATTTTTTTCAGATATATTACAGACCCTTTAACTAATTATTAATAATCAGAAAAATAAGCTTAATTAATAATGACAATAAACATTGCAGTGCAATTTGCACTTTATTTCATGAGCTGAACCTCTCATGACCCACATGACTGCCAGAGCACATGCACAAGGAAATAAGGTGACAAATAAAAAAAAGTGACTACTACTACTATTTTAATGAACAATTACTATCAGATTTACCTTTTACTTCCCACATTTTTTAGATTTTAGCCACTTAATCTGGGTGTCCTTTATAAGACAGCAGGGTTACTACTTCTACAGTTTGTTTCCATCATAGATTAACTATTTTCTTAATTAATTAATTTGTCTATAAAGATGCTCATCAGAATTCCTCAGGGCTCAGTCTATGTCTTCAGACCAACAGCACTGATTACTGAAAACATCAAGTTAAATTTCATATAATTTCATATCCAAACATCTGAGCAGCTATTTTAATGTTCTGCTGATCAAAGATGACCTCACTGTATTAACGCTACAATAGATCTTTCTTTTTAACTAAGGAAACAATGACTACAAACACAAAGACAAGAGTCTAGTCTATGGTTTTATAGCCTGTCTAACAGTGGATGGTTAAATGTTAACTGTCCTCAACAATAGCAATACCACTACGGTGGCTAGGAAGTGAAAACCAGCATTACATAATGTGAAATACTTTTTCTAACAAGGTCTGAGACAAATTTACATTTTGAAAAACATTCACAAAACAAAATGACATTACCAAAACACTCCAGCCCCAAAACAAATTTACATTTCAGAAAACAAATGAACAATTGTAACACTTTTACAATTGCTGAAATAAATTTAAAAGTGGTAAAACAAAATTACAGATGACACATCCCAGAAAGAGAACATACTCTCTGCTTTCAGTGTCGGCAACAGTCAGCTCTAGAAATCTAAAACCCTCTGTACACTACCTGCCCATCACCACAAGACAAACTTTGCAACTAGATGGTGAACTTTAGTATTTAAAGACATTTCCCTCAGGAGTTGAAAAAGATTAATTCACCAGGTGGTCAGAGGCACAAATAAGTTCTCCAAATCAATTTTAAACCTGTATTAAATGATATTTTTGGCAACGTTTTGAGTTGATTTGTTGAACTGTTGCTTATTTAAACATCCAGCAGTTATAGCACAGCCCTATCATTTGGAGTCTGGAATTCATGTCTTGTTTTTGGTCCACTCTGCATAGGATTTTGCATTGCACTCCATAATATAGCCACTTTAAAGAAGAAAAATAATAGTGTGTGAGACCCCTTGAGTTTCCCTGTGTGGGATCAATAAAGTTTTTTACATTTTAGTGGGTTAGTCCACTAAGTCAGGTTGACTGATTCTGTTGTCCAACAAAAATAATCTATTTCAGTCGTCACTTATGAACCACTAGAGGTGTGTGGTGATTTATCTATCTGCATAGATCCTGCTCTCTGCCTGTTTTCTCAATTTCGTTATTATTTTGCTATGATCAATATGCATCTAGGCATCAACATGTGGGCAGTAGCTGTGTATCCACCAGCCTGTAACAACATACAGGGTGTGATGTCATGATTGGGTCAAGCATCCAGGTTATACCATTGACTAAATAGCTACCCTCTTTGCTCAGCTCTGTTGTGTCTGTGACATGAATCTTTAAAGAGCTGCAGGTCTGTGTGTCTGCTTGACCAAGACAGGACTAAATTACAAACACACAGTGGAGTGGAGTGGAGACAGGATAAAGTTCTGCATTCATACAAAATCTGCTAACCCACCACTTTCCCGCAGGGTTGAGTAGCGGTGTGGGCGTGTTTTTGTGCTTTAAAACATAAACATGGTGAAACAAACAGAGAATAATGTTTTATTTATGTGATTCACAACTTTGCATTTGCTACTGTCACTCCCTTTTTTCATTCACTCCCTAGCTCACTCAACCACCGCTGCACTCTCTCTCTTTCTGTCTTGCTAGTTTGGACAGGGAGGGGTCAAGTTTTGCAAATACTTGGGCAATGTTGTGTGTTTACAAACACCAATGGACAGATCTTGCACAGTTTTATTTAAAGAATCCTAAGAAGAGAGCCATGCTCAGCGGGTGAGAAAGTAATTTGGTTGGCCTGAGAGAAAATCACTAACCTATTCACATGAGTGTTAACTGTGAAGTCACACAGTAGTTACAAGGAATAAATACAAAATTGTCGTTGAGAAATTAAAGTAGGTGGGTAAAAGCTGCACATTTAGTAGCAAAATAACAGTGTGTGACATCACTTGAAACATCTCTTTGTCATACTGATCCTGTGGCCACACTGACACTCTTCCTCTTGGCGAGGCCTCACCTGCTTGTCATTCCATGTCTGACTTATTGACTTCATTATATACTAATGAATTTGGCGTCTCCTGGTGGGTCACGCCGTGTGTCTCCATAGCGTGCTTCGTCACTGAAGCAGAGCTCATCACCACTTCATCAGAAACTCTCCCTGAATAATAGCACTCCGGCAACTCCCCTCCATGAGAGTGATGAACTTTAACATTTCAAGACTAATTTGATCTTTATTACCTGTGATGACTCTAAACAGTAGAGCAACACAACACCTTTTGCACAAAGTTGTCATCCGCTGCTCATTAGTAGGATAAATGTTGGTGAATTTCACTGTCAAAGAAGGTGTGTCTGTGTGTCCATCAGTGTGATGCCAACCATGTAGATGACATGTGATCATGCAGAGCTGGAGTCATGCAGGGTCGAAATTTCACTTTTATGAAATAATAACAGTCATCAGTGACTGATTCCTGGTAATGAGCTGAGTAAACTTGACATGCTACACACTGGGGCTAAATCTGGTGCCAATATCAGAACAGACAGTGCATTTGGTTTATTACAATTAATGATTACTGACCAAATGTATTGTTTTATAATAAAAAAAACAGCTAATTATTTTTAGATTATTTAACCATTTTATCTATGAAATTGAGTCCCAGCTGTATGATGAGCTATTTGTAATAGTAAAAATTAAGAAGATAAGACATTAACTAATATGGTGCTAATCATAAGTATGTTTTTGTTGTTGTTTTGGTATTTAATTTCTTTTAGTCTTCTATGGTACAAAATTGAACATTTTTTGTTGTGAGTTGTTTGTTGGGACAAAAGAAGACATATAGAACAAATGACTGACTGAATAATTGAGAAAATAACTTACTTCAAATGCTTTCAAGTCCCTTGAATAATTAAATAGGCTATTAATAATTCTTTATCAACTGATCAAATGAATTATTTGAAAGCAAACCCTTTTCAATCTGGTATGAAAAACATTTATCCAGAAAACATGCTATACATTCTGGTTTTGACAAAAGTAAACATTAAAAATTTAAATCTCATTTAGAGGTTAACAGAACACATGCTGTTTAATGAATGAAGATGTCATTAAGCTTCTTCCTCATCCTTGATCAGGAGGCACCAATGTGGTGTTCAAAAAAATTTCAAACATAATCTTAAATGAGGTGACACCCGACTGACTAAGTGTATAACTTCCCTTAGAGCTGTCTGTTAATGAAAGCCTAAGAACAGAGCCGGCTCAGCAGGTGAAAAAGCTAAAAAAGGAAATCACCAGCATCTTGAAATGAATGATAACTGTAAACTCTTAGACACACCAGGGAATATAACAATATTCATATAGAAATCCTCTTGTGATCACATCCAAACTCAAAGATGCCAATCCATGAGAAACAGTATAAGGCTGCATAATTCACATTTTATGTCCTTTTTAATGTGGCTGAATGAGAACAAATCTTTCAGTTAATATAGATCATATAAATGTGCCATTTTCTTTGGTGCCACTAACCCTAAGCTAAAATGAAATAACCATTTTCATCACAGTTGTCACATTGCTCTCAGTATAACATACCAGAGATCTGAATTAAAGCATCTGAAGATGGGAACTCCCATTGTGGGAATATTATTCCTCCACTTGACAGACTTTCATTGGCACTTGAAAATGTAATCTGATATGTAAAAGGAATCCAACAATTGAGGTAACAACGTAGATATAAATATTTGTCTTGTTCAAAACACAGTTTACACTAGAGATACAGTAATACATTTTAGTTCTGTGTCCAGACTGAAACAATTAAATCATCTCCATCTGCTACATCTTCAGAGTGGAGTGCCCATTGCAGAAGGTACAAAATCTTCATAATTTTTAAATGTAAAGAAACATAACTAGGCAGCCTTGGGCTCCCGCATTCATTGTTCTCTGTGCAAGCCCACACACTTACAATATCCTGACACATCATCACAGACTGATATGTGTGAACCATAATGATGGGCTTACTGTCCATTTAGTGTCATAGAGCACACAAGACAGTAAAACACCAATTTTCCAGTCAATGTGCATCAACTCAACTCAGAAAAATGGTGGTGTTATCAGAGTTGCTCACCCTGCCACATTCACCCCAGGCTACTATACGAGGCTGAAACAATTAACTGCTTAGCTGACACAACATTAATCAGCAACTAAGATAATAGTCTTTCCTTTGAGTTACTCTTCAAGCAAAAATACCAAACATGCACTGGTTCCAGCTTCTCAAAAGACAAGATTTGCTGTTTTTCTTTCTTGTATATCATCGTACATTGAAAAACTCATTTTAACAAACAATTTAAAGATGTCACCTGATGCTCTGGGAAACTGTGAAATGTATTTTCCTTTACTTTTTGGACAAAATAATCATTCAATGAATGGTTGATTATTGTTGGATCTTTTCATGTCAGGTGTTTGCTACTGATGCAACATTATGGAGCTAACATTTTACTTGCACATTGTTTGCCCTCTACTCAAACATGAGCTAAATCAAATCCTACAAGCTGTCAGATACATTTTTGTAAAGCAACACCTGAAGCTCAGTAATTAAATCAGGTCTAACTTAACTGCTCCTGTTATAGAGTGCCATTAATGCTTGAGCTGAGGCTGTGCAAATAACAGTGCTGTTTGGTTTTGTTTGTTCCACCCACTAAGGTATCCATAAACATACCACTGTCTCTGCCATGAAAACCGAAATACTAGGTTTCCTCTTCTTGAATAGATGCCACTCTTTTCCTATTAGGATTAGATTCATCTGTGTAAAGCTATAAAATGATCCTCCCACATACATGTCACCAAATTGAAAATTTAGAGGCCAACATTTAAATCTGGCATTAACCACAATGGAATAGGAAACCAAAATCTTGGAGAATAAAATCTCTTAATCCCTGCTACCAATTACCTTAACACAGGCACTGCATAAAAATACACTGCACCTTAAGTCTGCCCCTCTTTTTTTCAACTAAACCCGAGAGAGAAGGTTAACAGCAAGCTTGTAACCACATCTTTTATTTTCAAGCGTGTACTTCTCTGCCACTTTTAATCGCCTTATCCACAAGTCATTACAACAAGATACACTTGACAGGAGTGGTGTGCAAAGCATTGTTCTTTTTTTGGTGATTAATGCTGTCTTAATATGGATTAAAGCACAAAACAGAGAGGAGACAATGCGTTTTATTTTTAGCTGGAATTATGTGGACATGACCACCTTCGCTCACAAACTTGTCACCTACGCAATGTTTGAACTTAGCCTCTTAAGGATGACAAATATGGATAATTGCAAGGCCCTGGAACTAATTGGTCATAATGAAAACTAGTCTTTATATCCATGCTATTAATGATACCCGTCATTTTCCTGCTGTGGCATGTCTAATGCTGCAATCCAACACATTCGTTGAAAAAACTAGGGAAAAGTGCAATTGAACAGTCATTCAAGTCAGAATTATCATTCAGAAACATATCATTCAGATCCATTTATTGAAAGTTTTCTTAAAGAAACATACCTTACCATACCAGAATTACATTTTCACTCAATTTTGTTTTTTTTTATGCCATTTCCATTCAGTTAATTTGTGTTTGACAGAAGTCTTTACAAGCATGTGGTATTAGCCTGCTCCTGCCTTTTAAAGTGAATTTTGTCAAATCAGTGTTTCTCTGCACTAATGGCACTGCAGTAATTTACATAGGTCCTCATTAGATGGTTATGAAGTGAAGAGACTTGCCATATAAGCACCAATTTGCTGCAGGTGTCCATGTTTCTTGCGAGCAGATGCATTGGGATACATTTAGATTGGAAACTTGGAATACTGACTTAGAAGTGTTGACTTAGAGTTTGCAATAGTTTTCTGTATTTACGTCTGCTGTGTGCTGCTGGCTCCAGATCTGTTTTACTCTAATGTCTTTTGTGGTCTGTAAACATATATCTATCAATATCTTATACTTCAATTTCACACTGCTCTGGTTCCCCATTACAAATAATCTTCTATTCAAAGATATGATATAGCAGCAGTGTTGTTTTGTGCAACAACCTGGAACAAACAGAAATACAATTTGTCAAGTTTTTTGTGCAGGCTGAAGTCAAATTGGTGTTGTTGTTTTTGGCAAGAGACAACTAGTAATATGAAGCATATTGTACTGATTAGCACTGCAAGGGCAATTGGCAAAACCTAGAATTTAAATAAAGGATGTGTTCATGTGTTTAACATCAGTCAATTGTTGATACTAATAAAATTGTTACTTGTTTATCAAATAGAAAGAATTATAAGCTGTTTTATATAGAAAATGAATCAAAGTCGAATCGAAAGACCGCTGTTCGCCAGCTGAAGCAGGAATTGCCTTTGTTTTCAAGAAGCAGAATTCACATAAAACGTCTTCTTGAATAACGGCCTGATATTGTTTATCACAAACACATAACCATCGCAAATCAGATGTCTTTATGTTGAGCCCGCCTTCAATTGCACTCTTCATGATGTGAAGGCTCCTGTGAGTTGCTAGACCCACCAGGCAGTAAATGTTGCTGCCCCTAGGGGCATCCTGAGGCTAATTTTGAGTGAAAGGAAAGCAGTTGTGTCACTACCCAAAAATAAGGGGTCTGAAGTCACTGGTATATATTTCGCTGTTATTTTAAGGGTACTTTATCAATATTTGAGCGTACACTCTGCCTGTTACACACACAAGGACAGGCAGCAGAACACAAACATATAAAAAGTAGCTATTATATTGGCCATTATTGGACAGTCTTCACAGCTATATAATATTAAAACAGTTTTTGAACAATATTTAATGCATATTTTTTTTAGATAAAAATGATTACATTTCCATACTTGAAACATTTAAAACTGTGTTCTTACTCCATGACTGAACACAATGATTTTAAAAAGAACCAAAGCTATAATTAACAGATAAATAAACAGAAAACGTCATGATGTTTGTGTGGTGCGCAGCTGCATACACGGTGAACTGACAGGAGACAGTTAATGGTGTTTTTGTGGAGAATGAGTCTCAGAACCCTGTTGCTATTTTATCAACAAGAAAGGCATCTGAACATCTGTGGTTAAAACATCTGTACTTCATCAACATCTGTTAATGAATGTGGCCGATTTTTATTGTGTCTGCTATTCACGCTGTTTATACCGTAGGATTGATATGTTGATAAATGGGCAGCCACTGAGATGCTGCACGGAGCACAGTGTCATTATGCATAGCCACTTACTGTTTATTAAATCAGCTGATGACACCAGGCTGCTATAACCACACATACCTCTACACTCATTAGACTGGTCAGTTATACCAACATATTCTTCCTTTTCATGAAGAATGAAATCAGCCATTTTTTGCTTTTCAGCAAATGTGATGCTTTATTCTTGAAATTCTTGAATGTTATGATGGCAATCTGCCAAAGACACAGTGCTCCTGGATTTTAAAGAGAATGGGAGATGACACTCTGAGTAGTTTACCATGTGTCATGCCCAAAACACACCTATGATTAATGAGGGGAATTAAGTCCAGCTCTTTTGGACCATGAGCCTTGGCACATTGTCCATTTTTTCACCATTAAAATAGCAATAGTCTATTTGGACACACCCCAAAGGCACTTGCATCACACACAAAATGGAGCCCATAAAGTATAAGTAGTATTATTACTATTAAAAGTGTTGGAAGGGAGGCAATTTTCAAGAATAGAACATCAATTTTATGAAAAACCACACATAAAATTATGCTTATTGTATATGATTGATCTTTGTATAATTGCATAAATATTTATGAGACATATTGACAGAAGAATAATTAAGTATGTAGGTAAGTTTGCTGCTGCAGCAATCACAAAAAAATATCAATGAATAATTGACAGTGAATCATGAAAATGAGGCATGTGTTTTAAATATGTGGTTGTGGTGTATTTGTGTTTGGGTCACCTGCTGTTCGAGAGTCCCACAATTCATAGTGCCACCCCTGAGACAATCAGTCCAGGAGATGACAGATGATCTGAAAGTGCATTTAAACACAATCCTTTTGCTGCTGCTGGATCCTCGGCTTCAGGAATATCAGTCTATATCAGCCTGACAGCAACAGAGGAGACACTGACGTGAATCATCCAACTCCCAGGTCCTCCTTGAATAACTGAACACCCCAGCCCCCTCCCATTATCGTTTCCCATGGTTACATTGGAGGTGACATCACTTTTGTCAGACCACATGACTGGATGCAAATGTTTGGTTTTTCGAGATAGGGGAGTACAGGAGAAGGAGTGGATAATGCATTAGATCAACACATCCTCCTAATTAAATGATCAAATAGGTTGATTGTGCCATGAACTTTAGAGTAACATATAGGAATATTTTCTATTATGCCACCTGTCAGTGTTTGCCAAAACCATTAGAAATCCCTGTTAGAAATAATCATATATCATAGTCTGACCACACTGACTTAATTAAGGTACAACACTTCGGGATATTGATTAGTTTGTCTAGCACTTTGGTCCAGTTTGAAAACTCTTGACTTTTGTGATGATCAATCGTGGCTATCCATCCAACACATATTGAGACATTTCAATTAAAAATCTCAACTTTATGGTGGCACTAGAAGAAGCTTTAGACATAAGTCATTCAAATGTATTCCATTCAAAACTGCATTGATATTTATCCAATTAATGACTGTATTTAAGAGTATCTTATGTTATTCCGATATTTTTTTAATCATATTTCATAAAATATCACTATGTTGACCTTTCTGCTTTACACCCTGTGGACACAAATAAACTCTGTAATATTGTTACTTTCATGCTCACAACATAACCCTTCTGATGTTGTTGTTGCCAGAGACCCTCTGGCCACTTACAGTACTTTACCACAACTTATAAATATCAGAAAACCAAGTTCTGGACTCATACTTTTAATTATCTGACAGTTCAGAGCACTACAGCCTTACAGAGCCGCTAGCATTGCTGCAGACTCTTTGTCTGATTAAAACAGAAATCCCAACATCAGCCAAATGACCTTCTAGCCTATAAGTCATTACGTCTCAAATTTAAATTATAGCTAGTGACATTGTCTGTCCCTTCGGTCACATCAAAGTCTCCCTATACCATGCATAAATTTAAAAAAAAAAACACTTCTGCCAGACCACTTGATTGCAAGTGGTTGGTTTTTGAGATAAGGAAATGCAGAAGCAGTGGATAATGCAATAGATCAAAACATCCTCATGATTAAATAACCATGTAGGCTGAGTATACCATGAACTCTGCAATGACCTATATTATACACCACTTGTGTTGGTGCTTTGAAAACCATTTTAAATAGCTATTAAAAAATAATATAATAAGAGATGACAACACTGTGGTTAAAGTCTGGTTAGCTTTATTCACAAAACTACTTGGAGAGCTGTGGACAGTAAAATGGTACATATCACCTAATGTTAAGCTGAATTTCTCTATATTCCTTTTCTCTATATTCCCATCAGTATTAGCTGTACCTAGTGTTTACTACTACTTTTAACTCATGAAAACACTGATTGCGTGTACAGAAATGATCAGCAGTACCATATATTATACAAATATTTAATGAATAAATGTTTAGAAATAAGCTCTGCAGTCAGGCCAGTACCTTTGTGTGGCTGTGCTCTGTCAAGAAGTGCAATCAGCTCAATGCTAATGTCAACATGCAAACATACTAACAGTTATAATGTTAACATGCTGATGTTAAACAGGTACAGTACAGTGTTTACGGTACAGCCAAGACAGATGGCATTGTCATGAGTTTTGCAGGTATGTAGGTCATAAACTAAAGCATTAGACAAGTAAAAATTAGAGTTATATGAAAAGGTGAATAGAACTCCAAAATTAGTCCACTTCATTCTGTGGGGGCATTAATGTCACTTTTTACAACTTCTAAATATCAAAAAATAAGTCCTGAACTCCAACTTTTAATTGTCTGACAGTTCAGGTTTATTTAAAGAGAGCATTACAGCCTCACAGTGCCGCTAGCATTGCTGTCTACTCTTCATCTGATTAAAACAGAAATCCCAACAACAGCCAAATTACCTTCTAGCATATAAGTCATTACATGTCAAATGTAAATTATAGTAAGTGACATTTTCTGTCCTTTCAATCACATCAAGGCTTTTATTTGCCAAACATAAATTATATATGCACACACAGAGATATGAATGAATGAATGAATGAATGAGTGAACGAGTGAATGAATGGATGAATGAGAGAATGAACACCATGAAATGAATGACAGCTTCAGCACAAAATGTGGTTCACAGACATCCTGCTGAGTGAGGAGTAATTTTCATGCAGGCAGGCTTTGGTTATGTTGTCGTAAGAAATCTCTCCTGGCCCTTTGAAGAAATGTTATGTTCTTGGGAACTTACAGTGCCTGAGGAGTTCCAACTTTTTTCAAAGAGAAGATTTCCTGCTGAAAATGTATCTCACAATTATTTTGGTCTTACATCAGCCCTGGGGACAAATGAAAAAAAATCCTTGCATTTTCTTTTTATTCATCACCCCTATTGACATTTACCTGTCATGGATACAGATTCACTGCATATATTTGTAGTGACACTCACAGCTGGACACCATTTAACCCTCCTGCTGTCTTCCCAGGGTCAAGGAAGTACTGGAGGAAAGAAGGAAGGAAGAAGGGGGAAAGAAAGAAAGAAAGGAAAGAAAGAAAGAAAGAAAGAA
>JANJYP010155855.1:0-16398 GCA_024605115.1 Rastrelliger brachysoma
CTGGAATTAGACACTACTAATGCTGTGTAGCGTGATGTGTATATGCTTGATTTTCAGGAATTGATGTAGTACTTTTCATTTCAGCTGCATTCTGTGAGTTTTCACGCAATCGTGTATTTTTACGATACAGAATTATCAATTTACAGTTAGATATTACAGGTTCTGCAAATTTTTAAACCATCTCAAAAAGTGCAAGGAGGTCTGTTCATTTAACCATGTAGATGAGCTGAGAAAAGACTCTCTGAGGCCAAATTAATTGGAAAATAAGTGGACACTTGCCAGGAAGCTCAGCAATGAAAACTGGTTGTTACAAGAGAGGGGAAGCATGGCCTTGGAAGCTTGTTTCAGAACGCACTGTGTTCTCTGTGGCCTTGCTTGTCTAAACTTTTCTTTTGGCCTTTGCTTTGTCACACTCTCTTTAAGTCTGAATGCTGAATCTAGAAATCAGTACAAAAATCTTTTTTTCAGCTGATGACAATGTGTATAAAACTTGCCTGCCTCACAGAGAGTCAGAGAGCATAGCCAGTAACTAAAATATTTTCAGTCATACTGGATGAAAAGAAGGATGTTTCTTTTAAAAGAGAGAGAAATACATCTGTAATTTGAGCAATAAGGTTAGAGTAGTAAGAATGCTAATAAACCCTAGAAATTGACAAGGTTATTACTCCTTGAATAATACATTTATAGTGATGAAATAAACACATATTGATTGTTTGGTAAGACCTGCTAATATTTTGGACATCTGGGTTTTATAGCCTTAACAGAAGTACGTCATGGTTCCCTACAGTTGTATTAATTCCTTATACTTTATTTTTCCCCACACAGTTTTCATTGGGTTTTTTTTTCTTTTTACTAAAACTGAATCAATTCATTGTATTACTTGAAAATGCTATACTTCATATCCATATTTGTTATATAATCTCTGATCTGACTTTTTGCATTTCTTCCACAGGGTCATAATACAGTCTTGGATGGGGAAAAAATGTCTTTCTGACATAAATCAAAATATTTCCAAGAAAAAGTGATTTATCTATTATCAGTAAGTTTTATCAAACATGGTTACTGCTGTGCATTTGTTAATATGAGTTTAACGTAAGGTTTAAGATTGAAGAGCCAATGTAAGAGATGAGCCAGCACAAAACATTTCACTGAATCAGATGTGATATTAGAGGTAGTTCCTCCTATCAGGACANTGTAAGGTTTAAGATTGAAGAGCCAATGTAAGAGATGAGCCAGCACAAAACATTTCACCGAATCAGATGTGATATTAGAGGTAGTTCCTCCTATCAGGACAGTGATCAATAAGAAACCATGTCTTAAAAAAACATCTGCATTGCCCTGTCATGTATTTTAAATTTAGAGACTATCCAATCATTTAGTCTCCTCTCTATCTGAGAACAACTTGTGTTTTCTACACAGAGGGGAAGATGTGTTAATTGAAAGAATTGATTGCAACTATAATGGAGATACACAAAATGTACCAAAAAAAAATCTCGTCGTTTATTCAGAGAACACATTAGTGCTTCTTTAAACCAGTTACCACTTTAAAGCGTACAGATGGTGCAAATGCTATTTTTTTTCTTTTTAAATGGAAGATAACACACCATATTTGGCACTATTGTAGTGCTCCTAAATTTTTGCAATGACCTTTGACAACAAAATATTCTTTATCATAACTACATTACTAAAAGCTTTAAGACACATTCCGCACAAGCATTCAGTCAATTGAAAGTTCTCATTTATGCAGACATTTGTATTTACATAGTGTGCATGAGGGCATGCACATATATGCACAATTTAATACTGAGTTATGGTGCATTTGACATTTGAGTACAAAAGTGAAACTTCTACTGTAGCTACCTGCATACATATTTGTATACTGTACAAAAAACACAACCTTTTAGTTTACAACTCAGTCTCAGTCTCTCTGTATTAGAAAAGATGTAAACATGGATTTGGATATTTGAGCTTTCCTCTCATAATATGCTGCTCATATTTGGGTGACTTAAACCCAGTAAATTTGTCTTCTGTCTATCTATCTAGCTATCTTTTTTTTCTTTTTTTTTTCTTTTACAGTGTGTCCACATAATGTGAAGCCTCATCATCATCTACATCGTCATCTTTGCTTTCATGTACTGCTGGTTTGCATCGCAGTGTCAAATATATAAGTAGTTCAGTTTATCTGTCTGTGATCTCAGTTCATTTGATTTACAGGTTGGTGACATAGTATGTCATGAATATATTGCATATAATTGCAGAACTCAAGAAAATGAAAAAAAAATTGAGCTTTAAAAAAACACGAAAATTATATCTGGTAACACCACATAAAGCCACCATATAAAAAGGCAACAAAAATTACACAGTGTCTCTAATATAAATAAATAAGTATTGGCAAAGGCATTGATTGCTGCAGGCATGTTTGTTTTATAAGTAACAGGACAAGACGTTGGTTTACTTTGTGACCCATTCAGTTATTATTTAGATGTAGTCAAATTGTGCAGGTAAATCTAAATCTGAGATGCGGCATTTTGACTCAGATCTTTTCCTTTTAACTCAACATGTGTGCTAAGCTGATATCACTGTCATGTTTGGCAAATGTCAGGCACAATAATAAGAACAAGGTTGGCTGTATTACCACAATACATTTGGCACATTCTTCTGAGAAAACAACATTCAAATAGAAAAGAAAAAAAAAACACCACACCTCAACAAAAAACAACAAAAAGACAAGTGCCACTAATAAGGTATTCATGACAATACACAAATATAACCAATTGCACTTTTAAAACAGCCTAATAAAATTAATGCATACATCCCAGACAACTCACCCTTAAACTAAGCTCCTTTGTAAATATGTCTGTTTGCGACCTCAATGATGGATTCTGGCTTCCTTCCAATTTAGAAATTCTCAATAAGATTTACAAAAGTGTATCCACACCAAAACCGACATACACAGTGGCCTTGTGGACAGAACATGCCAAGGTGCCCTTCTTTGTGTTGGCACTGTGTTACAGTAGCTGAGGCTCTGAGTTGCTTGAAAGAGAAGGGCATAGCAGCCTTTCCCCTCTTACTTAAACTAAAGGCATCCATCTCAAAATAGAAGGAGTACAACTGAAAAGAGCAGGGGATGTGAAAGAGAGGAAAAGAGTCACCTATCTATCTCATAGTGGATGTGGTCCCTTCTTCTTAAGTCTGTTTATGGGGCATGGTGAAGGTCCAGTCCAAGTGCACGTAGTGACGGTCATGATGTTCCCACTGTTGGCCCCCCACAGGAGCTAGGAGGCGAGCTGTGGCTCCCAGCTGCCCCACTACCTTTGTCAGCTGGCTTCTTGTCCTTCTGTTTCAGGTGAACCTTAGCATGTCTCTTTCGCTCATCGCTCCTGGCAAACTTGCGTCCACAGAACTCACAGGAGAAAGGTTTCTCTCCTGTGTGCGTGCGGATGTGTGTGGTCAGGTGGTCACTCCGGCTGAAGGAGCGCATGCATATTCGGCACTGGAAGGGTTTGTGACCTGTGTGAATTCGGAGGTGACGTGTGAGCTCATCTGAGCGAGAGAAGCGTCTGTCACAGTTCTCTGCCGGACAGGCGTGAGGCCGTTCATGGACGGGGGTTTTGCTGGGACGGTTGGGGTACTTCCGTGGTCGGATAGGCTTGAGTGTCAGAGTCTGTGGCGGTGGGTGGTGCTGAGGAGGGTGCTGCTGCCCACCAATGAATCCTGGGTGAATCTGCTGCTTGTCTTTGAAAGCTCTGATGGTCTCCAGGGGTGTGATAGGTGGAGGGTTGACTCGGATGGGGTCCATGGTCTGGAAGGGCTTGTGCTCCATTACGCCAACCTCCCCCTGATGATGGAAAAGGTTGTAGTCAGGGATCATGGAGAAAAGGCTGCCATCCATGGAAGCTTTGGATGTGGAGTGATAGTCATTGCCAGGGTAAGCTAGAGCCGTGCTGGTGGCAGGGCTGTGGTGGAAGGAGACCTGATCCTGGTACAGGTCACTGCAGGTGGAATAGGCAGGCAGTGGCGGACCATATACCTGCTCCATATCTGACGTCTGTCCGCCCATGCTGGCTGCGGAGGAAGATGTCTGCGTGGTAACTGTGCCGGGTGATGGCGAAACGCCCAGGATTCCTGCACTGACAAGGCTGATGATATTGTTATCAGAGCACCAGCCGGAACCACCAATGCCACCTGACGGAGGAGTGTCAAAGGCAAACTTCCCCAGATAGGTGACAGTCTGCCCGCTGCGGTTGGACTGGAAGCTGGATCCATACTGAATCTCTGCCGTTCCTTTCTCACTTCCCATGCCCAGATCCATGATATTATCTAGATAAAAGCAAAACAAAAATCAGATGTCATGAATAAATCATCCACATGGTTGTTAAAATATGAATATGAAATGCAATCAGTTGAGGAGAAAAGGTTGTAAAAGTGATAAAGTGGCAAAAGTTGTGCAAAAAACAAGAAGTCTTGAAAATTCACTCCGCCAACCTATATGAACTTGAAGTGACAGTCCTTGGTTTGTCCTGAATTCAGCTTGTCTGCATATCTCTGCAATAGTGTGCCAACAAGAGTTCAAAAATAAAAAAGTCCAATACAGTTCATAAAGAAATGTGAGCGCTGTCAGACCTGTAAGTTAAGTGACTGACTGCTGCATCTGAGACAGTGGTGTCTCTCTCTCTCAGATCCCACAAGCCCTCATAAATCAAGACCTAAACACCCCCTTTGATCCAGTCATTGTGTCCCTCAGGAGGACAGCCAAACTGAATGGCAAGATCTGATTTCTTTACAGCAGGGAGGATTATAAGGCAGACGCCACATCTATCACGCTCAAGGATTCAAAACACATTTGCAGCAAAGAACATCTGCACATAATGGAGGGGGGGTAGGGGGGATAATAAATGTTTCCTATCCGATCTCTGCATTAGTGAGCTTAAATTTTCACAGATTTCCTTGACATTTTAATTGTACAGAATCTTACACCTCATGCCGAATACACACATTGACACACATACACACACACACACACACAGATACACACACATTTACTAACTCTGAAGATGCCATAAAAAACCATCAAATGCAGATGTGGCTAATGGAGATACAGTTATATGCCGATCGTGGTCTGAAGGATAAATGTGAGACATTTGAGAAGAATTTCTTCTTAAACAGAAGGTTAAAATACATGTCTGTCATTTGCCTGAAATCATACACAGGACTGCTGATATATTCTCACCCAGTAATTACAGGCTGCTGGAATTTAGCTATAGGCAAAATCTAATGAAACAAACAAAAGATAAATTACATACATTGCACAATACTGTTGAACACATAAGGTACATAAGAACACGTGTGGCTGTAATTTAGGCTTGGTTATGTTGCAAAGAAAACAAGCTTGAGTTGATATTTATCTATTTAACTTTAACCTTTAAACCTTAACACTGTTGAAGGTAGGCTGGGGCAATTAAGAGTGAGGGGCATGAAATAAAGCTGTTTTCTAATAGGTCAGTATTGCTATACACTGCACACACCTGCTCCACCTGTATCATCTCAGCTTTGTACTTAAATGAAATGTTTTTGCTAGAAAATAGCTCACATGCAAAAATACAGAAATATAAAATCTACAGTTTACAATATAAATTTCAGCACGTCGAGACACAATTAAAAGAGCAACACACACTTGTAGGCTACACTGTTAGGTCTTCTATAATATTAGGGTTCATTCCGTTTGTTTTAAATGTCTCCTATCCGTTGTTGCATAAAATGTATTTTATACCTGCGTTTAAAGAAAAATATGACATGTTATATGTTTAATTTACTTCAGAAAAAAAATAATATATTTAAGATTTGACGCTTGGATAATTCAAACACACTCGAGGTAAATCAGGAAAACATATTTTAGGTTGAAATCAAACTGAGGTATTATTTTTAATTGTGCACAAAAAAGTTAAAGATAAAATAAAAATGATTAAGTCACAAAGTTGGTGACGGTTAGAAGTTAATTGTAACCACAGCATCACATGATGGGCTTCTCAGCCACATCAGGAAACATTTGGTATATTTTGTGCGGCATTGACCCATCACCTCAGAAGGTGAAGCTGCACAATTAGTGATTGATTTACTGCCAATCTACGACACCGAGTAGAAACAACAAGCCACGTTTATGTAGGCGTCTGAATTAATCAGAATTATACATTAATCTGGACTAAGCAATAAATCAGGCCTCGCAATATAGAAAAGTAGAGGATCCACGGGCCTGGCGTCTTTAATATGTATCATATAGGAAAAGCCAGCCACACACGCCTACTTAAAACCCGATCTCTGACATGTTAATAGAGTTGAATGAAAGTCATTGTCTAAAGCACTTGGGTCATCTTTGCGCATGAATATTGGATTAAGAAATCAGTGGCATTTGTAGTTGAAACACATTAATTAAACAGCTTTCCTCGTAATATACAGCTTCCAGTTTCAATCAATTGCCGATTGCGTTTTTAGAGGACTTTGCGTAAAACAGCCCTTTTCCACAACCTTTCATTTCAAATACATTTCCTCAAAACACGCGTCATATTTGGAGAATAAAAAGCACTATAAATACAATAAGTTTTCTTAAATAAAACACATAAAACATCAGGGTCAACAGAAAGTTTTGGAAATGTGTACAGTCGCCTTTTTCCCCACGTCGAGCTTAATAAATATCCTGACATTTCGGCAAGGGAGAAAATACAAATAAAATTGAAAAAAGACATAGGCGTGCTGAAAGTCAGGCATTTTAAAGGTGTATCTAAATTATAGTGGCCAGTGTTACACTTGACCCAGAGAAAGTATTCGGCACGGGAATCTACTTTTGTGCGCAACAGCCAGAGCGCAAACAGGTGCTCCAAAGACAACTGTTGCCTTTCGCGCACATCGCAGTTTGAATCAATTTCACCAAAACAACACACAAGTATACATACACACGCACACACACACATACATACACAAAAAACATACACATGCACACGCATACACATCACCATGCACAAAAAAAGAAGTTTGGATCTTACCTGTGTTCATCTGTGAATAGTGATTAATAGATTCCGTACTGGTGAAAATATTCATAGATGTCGGGATGTCCTCTTCTGGGTAGAGACTGTCAGGGATCGTGTTTATTAAACTGCTCATGGTAAGAGGGAGCTTGTCCGCTAGTTTCCCTGTCATAGCAGTTATATTCAGTCCGTCATCTAGGCTTTAAAGGACAGCGCGCAGGTATCCAAGTAGTTACACAAAAAAGCAGCGGGTGTTATCAAAGTAGAAAACACAGGTGTGGATCAGGCGTGACACAAAAAAGGAGAGAGGAGCAGGGATGGATCCTGTTGCTGTAGCTATCCAAGTATCCCGCGGAGGACGAGCAGCGGCCGGTTATCTCCTCCTGCGTGTTCACAAGCTATTGTTGTTATTAATCTGATCACCGTGGAAGCTGATGGGCTGCTTGTGGGGGAATTTGAAGTCTGTGAATCAGTGGAGGAGGTGGTGGTGTTGGTTGCACAAGAGCGGCTCTACTTGCTCTATTGGAGCTGGATAGGGGACTCCAGTCTGCCCGTATTAAATAGGGGGATGGAACATTTGCGTGACGTAGATGACCATATATGGACAGAGCGCCCAGCGCCAGGCTCTCCGCGCGTCAGTCGGTGGAAACTACAGCGGAGGCAAAGGCTCCGATAGATAACTGCTACAAAGTTTACTGAATCTACATGGCACCTCCAGCTGCGTCCTTCTTCGGGATGAGCCGGGTTCCCCTCTGCTGTGGAAAACATTACACTGATTCAACTGCGCCTTATCTTTATTATTGTCAGGCATTATGATGATCTTTATGGACTATCGGGCACAGTGTGATCTATTCATGCAGCAGTGTGTTGTGGCCATACCAAACTCCTTTATGTCATAATTTAAGGCCCACATATTAACCATTACTACCAAATATGCTGTAGTAAAAAGTGTATGTGGTCATTTTATTGCCATTGTGTGTTTACTTCTTGTTGCAAATAAACTCAGCTAGAAAAATGACTCAGTATAGTGTGGATGCTTTCATTTTATACTCTTTGCACTTGGTGAACATGCACACACTTTGTGCCATGCTGTATTGCAGAACACTGCTTCAAACTCGCCTTTTCATGCAGCAACACTGTCTTACAAAGACAGTAATTGACGGAGTTAATCGCTTGTAAATATTGCCGGGGCTTTGTAAATCCACAGGCTTGCTTTGACTTGGAGCCCAAATGACCGCTTAAGTGGGAAACTCCAAATAAGGCAGTGTCCGGCCCCGCCCCGCTATGTCTGTATTTGGACATGTGAGTTCCGGGTGAAGTAGTAGTGGAAAAGTGATCGGAAGCCACAGACGTTCAAAGAGATGACAGTGGACAAAGCGTCATGGCTCGCTTTTCACCAATTTGCAAACTTGTGAAAAAAAACTAACTCTGGTTGCTTTATAATGTTTCAAAAAAATACCCCTCTATAATTAGATTTGTCACGCAGACAAACAAAGAATAGATTATGTGAAATGCTTGTGTGAGGTCATATCACTGACTTCACATGCATCACTGAAACAACACTGATTTTAGTTTTTGCACTCATAGTTAATAATTTTGAGGAGGTATTCTTATATTTTGTGTGAACTTGATCTATTTTCAAATGTAACAATTGTGACAAAAACATGGACTTTTCCAAAAAAAATTCACAGAAAATATTGAATGAAATGTCAGTGCCTGAATATTCAGGCAGACCTGAGAAATTAATAGAACCTCAATGAACCAGAAGTGTAAACAGAGTGTGTGGGAGAATTAGTCTGAATCATGCTCAGTGTTTAGGGGGCTTACACAAACAGAGCAGGCAGTGATCTTGAGTGTCTCATCACCACAGGCCAGGCCTCTGTATGTATGTGTGTGTGTGTGTGTGTGTGTGTGTGTGTGTGTGTGTGTGTGTGTGTGTGTGTGTGTGTGTGTNGTGTGTGTTTTAAGCAACATATTCTCAGAGTGTCATTTTCCCAGTCAGTCAGGTATGCTGAATCAGTTTAATAGACAACAGTGATCCTGATGGACTTCATTCAAAATTCAACACTCTTCAAAGATAAATTGTGTGAGTTTATATTAACTTCTCCATCTGCCTCACACTGACTCACTGCTGAGGTTAAAAAGCACCAAAAGCTACAACTGTCATTTTGGCTTGTGATGAAGCTCTTTAAAGCTTGAAGCTAAAGTTGTAGTTTTGAACTTGTGATACAGTCACCATCAATATGACAGTAGTTCAGCTTTACATGTTATGTTAAGGCTGTTAAAGTGCTGTGTTGTACAGTATTAGTCATGTACAAACACACAGTTTTGAAAAACATCTCCAAAGAGTAAATGTATGAGCCCATTATTAACTTATTCCTAAATTGTATAATTGATCTAATCTAGGCACGAGTTAGATAATGTTTGGACCAAACAACAGGAAGTCCTAACATTATAATGTAATTCACTACAAATCAATGACCTACTGCTACAAAAGGGAGCAAAGTTTAATAAGTACATGTCTGGAAAATCTAACTGTAATAACAATACCAATTAGTAATTGCATGAATATTGTATCAGATTGTGTTACATTGTCAGCCTTTCCTGTTATTTTACCTCCCCTCCCCCCTCTCTGCCCCATGGAGTTGCCCAGACTTTATCAGTGTAGTGGGAGATCCATGGAAAAGGCTGCCCCAGTTGTCATGTTTATAAATGCAAACTAATGAGAGAATCCCGACAGGTCAGGTTGAGGACTTACTGTACCTACAGTGTCTCTCCTTGGGGGAAACGTCTATGGCCCTGTGGTTGGAAAGTTGGCCATCCCGGCTGGAACACCTACCTGTTGTGGGCTTATTTCCTCGACTGTGAGCTGTGTCACATGGCCGGCAGGCCTGCGGTGTTGGTCGACAGCTCGCTATGTTAGATCTCGCTGATTGCAGTATCCTGGCTTCTTTGCATACGGGGATTCCATGGAAGCACAGGCTCATTTTAAAGCACAGTGGAAAACTGCCCAGGCACTGTGGATATATAGTCAAATTAGTTTTGCTTTTTTTCCAAGCTTCATGGGGAACACTAAAATTGTTCCTCGCTGTTGGTGAAAGAACTAGAAAGATTAAAATGTTGCCAGTAATACCAACAGTGTCTTTGCATCCTTTCTTTTTTACTTTTATTACTTTTTTTTAAGCCAGTGCATCTATTATTACCAGTCTTATCACATTTTAATACTGATAACATAACATGAGACATGTTTTCTGAGTCATATTTTCCAATCCGCTGATTTGATGTCCCAGCAAGTAAATTATCCTAAAACTATCTTACTATTACCATTGTCCGCTTTTTTTTCTTCCTGCCAGACAGACTTCATATCACCAAGCTGTCTTTCAATAACTTCACTAGCCTTTTATTCAGGTGTATCAGAATCTGATCAAGTTTCCTCAGCAGTGAATGAGGGGTTGTTTGAATGTTTGAAATGGTTTCATTAGCTGAAGGTGATTAATATTCAACCCATAGTAAAATATTTGCATTAAATGAAGTTAAACCAATAGTAAGAGGAGATAATAAAATGAATAAATGAATAAAATTTCTTATTTTTTTAATCACCATGTCATCCATACAGATGGTTTTTAATTATTATTTATTATTATTATTATTTCCCAAGTCTTTAAACCTGCATTAAACACACAAATCCAGAACAGATACCTCACATGTGTTAAATAGACCATAAAATGTGGATATTTATGTGATTATTTTCTTCAGAGTCAGTTTTCAAACCTCAAGGTGGAAGTGAACTGCACTGAATCTCTGCAGTCAGACTTGCAGAACAATGGCAGTCTGTTGAGGTCAAAGGCACAGTAAACACATGTGCACAGTGGTCAGCAGGCCACACTATTGACATAGATATATTGAATATATGTCATACTTTTTTACACTTAAAGTATATAACAAAAGAACAGATGTCACACTATTCAATTCATTTCACCGCTACATAGAAGAAGAGATGAACTGGAGAAATTCTCCAGTGAGATAAATCTCCTGTACTTATTCAGCAGTAGAAAGAACAGAAGAAAAGAGACTCAATCATCATGCATATTAGATCACTTTAGTGCCGGTTAGGCAGTGGAATTGATTATACAAATTCCTTTTAATTAATGTAAGTTTGAATAAATTAAGAAAATATTAAATGCCATTCCCATGTTATCAGGGGATGTGAGAAGGTATTTTTTCCAGAGAAGGCAATATACTGCGCACTGTTGAACTACAGCTGTCAGTTTTTCTTAATCATAATATTTCAACTCTCCTGACATTTAGAATAAAAATAAACACATTCAAGGAAGCTGAGTGGCAAACCCAGCTGTTTTGGCAGGATATCTTCAAGATATAAATGAGAAAAAAATGCACAGCGTATTTGGACGTACAAATCTTGGCATTTCAATGGTGTACTGATGGATTCAAGTAGGTGGTTTTTGGAAGAATGCTCTCCCACTTGGCATGCCACACAATGAGTGTGGAATTATACTCTACTTGCCAATTTTTTTAGAAATGTTATTTCATAAGTCAAATAAGATGGGTAAATCAAGGTCAAGATTGGCATTCCAACCACGGATACTTAACATTTGTTCAAAAGCAATGGACTGCCTGACTGTGCACGTATGTGCATTGTTTTGGTTGTTTTGTTTGTGGACCCGGCGCTTTGACTGCTAAGTCGAGGAAGCAAACAAAGCAGATGCAGGACAATTTGATCAATGATCTCCCAGAGTTCATCAAGAGGGCACATCGGGGTTTACCAAGGCTGGCTTATCCACCAAAGGAACAAAAAACCTCCATTACCTACTCCTGCCTAGCCCACTGATGAGACACCAAATTAGGGTCAATGAAACCACCAACTAAAGATTGATCATCAGAACATCAAAGTCCCTCATGTAAATCCAGCCTTTTTCAGACATCTGGGGTATTGATACAAACCCCTCCCAGAGGAGAGTTGCTGGTTAGAAACCAATATTCCTCCTGGGGGGGTTCTCTGACCCACCCTTTACAAAGACCCATGAAGTCTGAAAAGTATCTCCTAGCGAAAGGGTTGAAAAGTTTATCCAAAGCATCCTCTACAGACCTGCCAGGTGGGCCTCTTATGCAACTGTCCAAAGTTCAAAATGGGTTCATCAACCCAAAGTTACATTCAAGGACACTTGAGCATTTAGAGAAAATAGCTTTTTCTTCAGAAAATCAATCAAGGACCTGAAAGTAACTCAATGTTTCCGATTGGGGTAAGAGTGGTCAATGGAAATATGATAAACAATTACACAAACAGTAAGTTCCCTTCACCCGATACACCACAGGCACTGCAGCCCCTCCCCCCTGTCCTGTCACTCTGAGTATTTTGGTTCAAGTTCCACTGCGGCATCCGGCTGTGTTGCGGTCTCGGTTTCACCTCCCACTTCCTTTTTTTGGCCCTGACGTGTTTCCGCCCCTGAATTAGAATCAACTCTTTCCACACTGAGTAGTGATATCAGGCCGTCTTCCTTCTCTTGTAGACAGTGTTCGGAAACTAATAAGAAATCCCCAGTGAGGTCAAAATCTATCTCCCAATTCC
The DNA here is from genome assembly GCA_024605115.1 of Rastrelliger brachysoma. Lineage (NCBI taxonomy): Eukaryota > Metazoa > Chordata > Actinopteri > Scombriformes > Scombridae > Rastrelliger > Rastrelliger brachysoma. Next base: position 12,607 of record JANJYP010155855.1, read on the forward strand.
TTGGTTACAGATCACGTGACAGAGATACAGGGCAACATCAAAACCCAGAAGCTGGTGTAACACAAAGAGGAAATCTCTTTCTAACTAAGTGATAAGATAGAGACATAGAGAGCTGACCTGCTGCAAGCTTTGAGGAATTTATAGATTTATTTAGCGTAATTGAGAAACATGTTAATATATATTCTTGTATTGAACAATTCTTCTTCCAAGACATCTCTGTCTGTCTGAGCATCCTTCAGTCTTTGTAGTTTTGGGTGAGAAACTGCAGAGTAGTCACAGGTGCTCCCAAATCAAACTTTTTGATGAAGGCCTCTAGATCCCATTTACCTGTGACAGAAGGATGACACAAACACAAATATTTATTCATATTTACAGACATTTCAAGGGGTCATGTACTGAAAACCAGGGATCATTTTTAATCTGATAGAAGCGTGTTGTGCTTACGGTTCAAAATAACATAACACATTTGTCTATTGAACAAAAAGTATTTTTATCCTGATGATATCCTGTTTAAATAGCACAGTCTTAGTGCAATCTCTATTACATTGCAAGAGCATTTCTCATGACCACTCAGTCCATGTTTAAAGGATCTGAGGCCTAACTGAGCAGCACATGGCTCTGGGACGTGAGTCACTGAGAACAGCACTGCTGAAAATAAAACATGTTGCTGTAATGATGGAGGTGGGAACGCAAGGACGTATTGGCAAGAAGATATGATTCAATCGCCTGGACTGTTTTTTTTTTCTTCCCTCCCCTTTTAAACAAACACCAGACGGCCATCCGGCTGGTATGACAATATCACTTCTTAGATTTTGACAACCGCTGAATCCCTGCAGTTTCCCCTCTGTTTATAAAAAAGGAAAAAAAGACAAATTCATAATTATCATTCCAAGGCAACAAAAACCCTGCATACTTTAAACTTGCAAACTTCAACAGATTCTGGAGAGACCTAAATATCTGTCTGCCTGCATCTTCACATGTTTGGGTGTATGTAAGATAATGTCTTGCTCACTAATCCAGGGAATCGCTGACATTCTGGTATTTCCGTGTGGAGTAATTACATTAACAGCTGCTCAAGTATAGCGTAGGAAAAATAATCTTTTGAAAAGAAAGCCAACTATTGAAAGGGCCCAAATCTGTTGAGAGAATGGTCTCACAGTTAGAGGTCGAGTCTGACTCTGCCTGGATAGAAACATTACTGCTTTTGACCTCTCACTGCAGCTGCTTTACAGGCCTTTGCTGTGGCTGTTTTCACCATCAGGGAGCCACAGTTTTGTATCCTGCAGCATCAAGGAGGAGATCTGGGAGTTACACTCTGCCAGTGCCACGCACATCAAGTGCACTCACCTCCCAACAATGCAGAAACAAATCAGAGGGATTCATTCACATTTCAGACGTGTCTTATTAGATGCTATCAGACTTTTTCAGGATAAACAACTCCCATCAGATCTTAAAGCAGATTTTTTATTTTATTTTTTTACGTTCATCTTTATAGATTCGAATATTTTTTTTAAATACAGTATTATAAAATTATTACCCTATTTTTGGCTCATACAACCTTCATAATCTTTCCTACATGTTTAGCTTATAAGACTGACACCACTGTGTGTCTGGGTTTGCCATGAGGTCAGACAAGGTTTTGAGCTCAGCTGGGGAGGATGATGAATAACAACTGGCAGATGAGCAGGTAAGTACCTGAATCTGCCCTGGTCCTCTCTGTGAATGAGTATTGCCTGCAGAAAGTGCTCCAATCATCAAGCGAGGGCAACAGTGTCAAGTGACCTGTCTGTATGATAGGGCATGGCCCTGTTGGCCTCTCTGGCCTTTGTTTCAGTGGAGGATAATGCACCACCTCTGCAGATCCTCAAACTCTCCTGCATGTACAGAATAAAAACCCTTATCCTTTTAAAGATAGCACTTTAAAGACAGCCTCAGTGTGAGGTAGGGGCACAGTGTCTAGTTCACAAGTCATGTGGCAGATTTGATTTTTAGGACAGTTGCGTGCAAATAGTTCAACTTTCTTTTCTCCTTTCGCATGGAGGACCTGCCACAATGTTAGCAAACATTTCCTCTAACAGATAATGTCACACTGAAGATCATCTTATTGTAGAATGACGATCAAACGGTGAGTCAAAATCAGGCATTGCTTGTAAGGCTTTACACACATAATCCTGTCTAAAGCTGTGCAATTGTTGGGTGCAGTCCAAAACAAGGCAAATTCACAATATCTGGTGGTATCACGCTGGCTGGTACCCTGCAAATGCCTAGACTTACAAGTGACCTTAAAATAGGCTGGTGTCTGTCTGCAGTGCAGAGACGTGTTTCCGCCTCTCCCATCTGCCTGCTCATGGAAAGGACAGATAGTGTGGGACCTGAGGGCGATGTTAAAGTCTTCCTGCCTCCTCTTTTGTTTCCACCTTGCCTCTCTGTCTGGGTATGGCAGGGAGATCAGGACTGCTGTGAGGTGACACAGAACTGCTACATTTAGTGGTGTGGGCGGTGTCCCTGTTAAACCTCTTATAGTGTCTCAAAAATACTCAAAACCAAGCGATCCTGTTCATCACAGTAGAGTAAGAGAAGCCATGTCAGGGTAAAAGCTGCACTGAGCTTAGTAACGTAGTAGTAACAGTAATGCAATCTTAAATTCTCTTCATGGCCTTTAAAAGTGTGGTAAGTCAGGGAACAGTGGCCTTGGAGCAGAGGTGTTCCTTGCGCAAAAAAAGGCTTCAGCAGCAGATGCTTGCTGTGTTGGGGCCTGAGCAGAGGAATGGTGTCACGTTTGGCTGCTGATCTCAGNAGGGAACAGTGGCCTTGGAGCAGAGATGTTCCTTGCGCAAAAAAAGGCTTCAGCAGCAGATGCTTGCTGTGTTGGGACCTGAGCAGAGGAATGGTGTCACGTTTGGCTGCTGATCTCAGCTCACAGCCTGCCGTTAATATAGCAGCCTACACTGTTACAAACTGCTGTCACCTTGCTGGGGACTCGATATTCAGTATTAAAGGATATTCCACATGTTGAACATATTTGGTTAATATTCTTTACCTTTAAAATCAATCAAAACAATTCTTCTGGCACGCACCATCCTTGACTCACCAAATGTTTTTTGTCATAAATGAATGGCTATGGCACCCTGGAGAAGAGTTCTATAATATGTTTTAATGTTGATGGTCTTGTATTGAACCTCACCCTAAATTGCACCTTGCTGCAGAATAAATTGTCAGATATGTCATCTGTCACATTATGTATTTATATTTAGCTTATTTGCAATGGTTGTCCTTGCCAATTAGAAGAAACACAACGTTTTGTAAAAGGAGGAAGCATGTATTCATTAAGGGCAATAACTGGGGCTGCAGCTAGCAATTATTTTAATTATCTATGAATTTAGAGATAGATTAGTCAACTCTGTTTCAGCTTGAGCAGCAACTAATTTAAATTTTTCATTATCAATTAATCTGTTTTGCTTAATTGGTTAAGAATTTCATTATTAAAGACCAAAGAGAAAACAGTGAAAAATGCCCTTTACAATTTCATGAAGTCCAAGCAAACATCATTAAATTCCAAGTTTCCTCAGTGGCGTAGGAGTTATGACGCCTACTATGAGCCACAATGTCCCTGGTCTGAGTCTGGCCCGGGACCTTTCTTGCATCTCTCTTTTCCATGTTTCTCTCATCCATCTATTTATTAAAAGTCAAAAAACTCCTCATTTTATTCAACCAACAGTCCAGAACCTAAAGATTTTTAGTTCATAATCCCGTAAGAAAGAGAAAAGCTGCAAATCATCACAAGTGAGATGC